>LPNX010689609.1:102751-120165 GCA_001517045.1 Pseudotsuga menziesii | reverse complement strand
TTTACATGGACACATGTTACTGAGTGTGCATTTGACAAGCTGAAACAAGCTATGTGTACTACACCTATTCTAGCTATGCCCGATTTTTCCAAGCCCTTCGCTATTGAGAGTGATGCTTGCGGCAATGGACTTGGTGCTGTTATCCTTCAAGATGAACACCCCATTGCGTTCACCAGCAAAGCCCTTTCCGGTAAGAATTTAGCTGCCTCTACATATGAGAAGGAAATGATGGCTATTTTGCATGCAGTACAAAAGTGGCGACCCTACCTCTTAGGGAATCATTTCTGCATCAAGACTGATCACCAGAGTCCGAAATATTTCCTAGAACAACGTGTATCCTCCCCAGCGCAACAGAAATGGGTTAGCAAACTCATGGGTTATGACTATGAGATCACTTATAAGAAGGGTAAGGACAATATTGTGGCGGATGCCCTTTCTCGCACATTTGATGACCAAGGTTCTCTTTCTGCTATTTCTATGCCTGTTCCAAATTGGTTGCAATCGGTTCAACAGGGGTATGTCAATGACTCTTCATTATCTCAAATCATCCAACGCTTGGACAACAACCCTTCTGCTGTCCCACATTACTCTTGGGATGGTGCTTCACTGAGATACAAGGGTCGTCTGGTGCTTCCCCAGAACACAGCTCTTCAACAAGCTATCTTCTATGAACTCCATGCTTCTCCCTTAGCTGGGCACTCTGTTTTTCTCAAAACGTATGAACGGGCACGGCGCAACTTCTTTTGGCAGGGCATGAAAAGGACAATTCAACAGATGGTGGCTGAATGTGATACCTGCCAGCGCAATAAGGGTGAAACAACCACCCCTTCTAGGATTGCTCAAACCCTTGCCCATACCTACCCAGATATGGACAGATATTTCTATGGATTTCATTGAAGGGCTCCCTAAATCTAGAGGGAAGACTATGATTTTGGTTGTGGTTGATCGCCTCTCCAAATATAGTCATTTTTGTGCTCTCAGCCATCCCTATACAGCCTCCTCCGTTGCTCGAATTTTCCTGGACCAGATCTTTCGTCTTCATGGAATTCCTTCTTCCATTGTCTCGGATCGTGATGCGACTTTCACCAGTCATTTTTGGACAGAACTCTTTCAGCACACTGGCACCAAACTGAAGATGAGTTCAGGTTATCACCCATAAACGGATGGTCAGACTGAAATTATCAATAAATGCTTGGAAACTTATCTTCATTGCTTCTCCTCTGAGCAACAACATCAGTGGGAAAAGTGGCTCCCTCTCGCTGAATGGTGGTACAATACCTCTTACCACACTGCCTCTAAAATGACTCCATATGAAGCAGTTTATGGTCAGGCACCGCCAGTTCTTCTTCCTTACACCCCCAGCACTTCTTCAGTTCAGGCAGTTGACGCGGTCCTTCGAAACCGCGATGAGGTTCTTCGCATTTTGCGCGAAAATATTCACATGGCAAGAAATCGCATGAAGCAACAAGCTGATCAGCACCGTTCTGAGCGCACTTTTGAAGCCGATGATATGGTTTTTCTTCGTCTCCAGCCTTACAAGCAATCCTCACTAAAACTCAAAGGGCGTCATAAGCTCGCTCCAAATTTCTATGGGCCATATCGGATTCTTCAGAATATTGGGTCTGTTGCTTATAAATTGGAACTTCCGCCTTCTTCCCGCATTCATCCAGTATTTCATGTCTCTTGTCTGAAGAAAGTTCTTGGCACCAACATCAAAGGCCAAACTATTTTACCAGAACTGGATAATGAAGGATCCATCTTTTTGGAGCCGGAGGCTGCCCTCAATAAGCACACTTGTCAGCTTCGCTCTCGCTCTATCACAGAGGTCTTAATTCAATGGCACGGAATGCAGCCCGAGGATGCTACGTGGGCGCATATGCTTTGTAAGCCGCCTATAGTATTTGCTGATCCATAGTTTATATTGGCCCATGGTTTTGACCCATAGTATTGGCGCCTATTTTTAGTATATAAGTGTGTGTTGAGGCCAAGGAAGGACTGTGAAGTTATTTTGTGTTGAGCTTGCTCAAAGGAGGTTGCCCCCTCGAAGTGGCCTGCGATTAATATAAAAGTGATTTTGAGTTCTGCTGCTATATCGTGTATTTTGATTAATTATTTGCTGCAGGGTCCTCACAACTTCCATTAGTAGGTCCTCTTTTTAAACTTGTTTTGGATATCTTTCACCTTCACCTCTAGATGTTGTATACATAAATGGGAGTGATGGAATACACCATAGGTGAAGCATTAAGATATGAAAAATTCATTGATAAGATCAAGCAAATCCAATTACAAGTACACGAGACATTGAATCAGTCACAAGAAAAGTACAAGGCCAAACATGACCAACATAGGGTTGAGAAAGCATTCAAAGTGGGGCATAGATTTTGGTTACATCTGAATAAGGAAATACTTTAGGGTCCTCTTAAGAATATAAATGCTATGTGGTGTAACCCTTTTGAGGTATTGGAGGAATGAGATAATTCCTACAAACTCAGTCTACCCCCATACATGTGCATTTACTCAATGGTAAATGTGGAAAATTTGAAACTCTATGATCCTTCCATGTTATATCAACAAGAGGAGCATGTCCTACCTACCATAAAGGAATTAACACTTGATGCTCAACTAGAGTTGGAGGAAGACATAGTTTTGCAAACTAACTCTAGAACTACTAGATAGTGGCAGTATGATCATTGTCAAATTGGGTTGAAATGAAAACTTCCATTCAAGGCTAAATGGTACTCCAAGGAGATGGTAGAGGAAACATTTCCCCACATGATTTAGTAAATTATTTTGAAGACCAAAAGCCTCCCAAAATGGGGAGGTATGGTCTATATTAGATCAATATATAATTCATAATCTATTTTGGTGCTTTTTGGGTGGAAGGATTGAATGAATTTGCTTGTAGGGACCATTTTAGGGGAAGGACTTACTTCAAAGATTTGGAGACTTGAACCTTCTAAGGCCTATTTGAGGGATTAAACAACGTTTTTTGGGGTCATAATTTTGTGAGAATAGCTCTACCCCCTCGACATTATTCTACACTTTAATACATTTCCAACAATACAAGAATCATCGTAATGATGGTCTATATGGGGAATTTTGTTAGGGTTTTCACTTTAATTCAATTATGTTATATATTTAATCTAATGCAATAGGATAATTAAAATATAGATAAGCAATACAAAAAATAAAGACTCAAATAATTTTTATCCTGGGAAACCACAAGGGACAAAACCCAACAACTTCTTATGTATAGATTCTCCACTTAGTACAATGTCAGAAAAAGATGGAAAACCCATAGATAAGATAAATTTTGCAGCTTCTTCCTCTTCTACCCCAATGAACTTCTCTCTCTCTCTCTCTCTCTCTCTCTCTTGAGCGAAATTTATTTAGCTTGTTGTGTGTCCAAATGAGGGAGGGAACCTCCCTATTTATACTCTTCACATGAGTGACCTAAAACCCCAACAAGGCCGACTACTTAGCCTTATTGGAACGACCTATTCTAGGCGGACTCAAAAATACATTTTATACTTATTCTTTTAGGGATTATTGCCCCAACTTACAATGGAGTTTTTACCTTGATATTCTTACATGATCAAGTATAATAATAACATCTCCGAATGATGGAAAAACATCTCCAAAGGAGTTACAATAACAATATAATAATAAGAAAATAATAATACAACAAAATTAAGAATATATTTCGAAGTTACATTTACAACAACACTCCCTCTTAACAAGGAAGGTATTCTTCTGACTCGGTCATCATCACAACTGGACACAATCTCTGGACATCATCATAAACATCACTGGATCAACGTCATAACTGGATTGTCATCATCATTGGATCGCCACTATATCATCATCATTGATGCATCAACTCTCATCTCATCGACCATTGACTAGTGACATCTCTCAAATCTATAAGTCATGAGAAGTTCTATAGATCCATCCCTTTTTCATGCTATATGTAGCCCTATATCCCATCTAGGACTTCATCATCTCTACGAGCAGGCCATCAAGTAGGTACATCCCAGGATCACACGCCTGCATCTCCTACTGTCATCTCCTTGTATCCATATCATCTTATCATCTCATGTGGAGAGAATCCTAGGTGCCTATATCACATCCCTCAAGCAACTTGCATATTCCACTGAATGGAGATCAACCCAGGAACATCTGTGTCTTATTGACATGTGGATAGAATCCCAGGACCACACACCTGAGTCTTACTAGCATGTAGAGAGAAGCCTAGATGTATTACGTCCCTCGATCAAATTGCATCTTCTTGACATGTGGAGAGCAACCTAGGATCATACACCTGTGTCTTCTCGACATGTAGAGAGAATCCCAAGAACATCTATGAATTCCACCCAGTGGAGAGCATCCCAGATGTATTATGACCATCATACTACCTACGTCTTCTGGACATGTGGAGAGCAGCCCAGGATCACACACCTGCATCTTCCTAACATGTAGAGATCAGGACAAGTGCACCTGCGTCTTCTAGACATATCACGTCACTCCCTCTTTTGAAGAACATCGATCTGGATAACTCCAAGCTTCTCTCTGAAGTGCTCAAACTTCACTCTTGTTAACAACTTAGTCAACACATCGATTGTCTACTCGTTTGTCATCACATACTAGATCTTCACTTCTCCGCTATGCACCATATCCCAGATATAGTGGTATTTGATGTCAACATGTTTCAACTTGTCATGGAAATTCAGGCTCTCAGATAACCTCACACAACTTTGGTTGTTACAGAATATACAGGTCACCTCTAACTCAATATCAAACAAATATGACAATAGCTTCCTGAGAAATATTGTCTCACATCTATCCAAATGGGATGCAAAGTTCTATTCCTCATATGTACTCAGTGCCACACTCAATTGCTTCCTCCTAAACCAAGAGATCATCTCAGATCCCAAACTGAAGCAACATCTTGAGGTGGTTTTCATGTTCATGGCACTGCCTACCCAATCTAAATCAACATAATCATGCAAGTTAATATTCTAATCCTTCACATACTTGATCCCATAGTCATTGTACCCTTCTAGGTACCTCAATACATGCTTTGCAACAACAAGGTGAACACGTCTCGGATTTGTCAGAAACTAGCTCAATGCGTTCACAACAAAGCATATGTATGGCCTCGTGTTCATAAAGTACATCAACGAACCAATCATCCGTCTATAGACTGTGGCATCAACTGCCTTTAAAGTATGATCACACAACAAATTCAAGTTTGATGCCAACGATCAGGGAAAATTTTAAGAACCCCCCCTAAATTTATATATATAATAAATAGGTGAATCCCCATGATACATGAGAAAGTGTGAAGGCTATTTTATCAATAATATAATATGTATATATAATTTTTTGGCGAATCTTTCATGGAATTGTAAAACCTTGTAAAATATGGGTGAATCTTTCATGGGATTATAAAATCCTGTATAATATTGGCAAATCTTTCACAAAATTAGAAAACCTTGTATAATATTTAGCGAATTTTTCACAAAATTAAAAATCTTGTAAATTTTGGCTAATTTTTCATTGAAAGATATAAAGTTAAGTCTTGACAAAATTTGACTTAATAAAATTACCTAGATGACGTTGTATTTACTTTAGAATTGCCACGTACTCTTGCACTAGAACACCTTGTAAATAAAATCAAATTTTCAATCTAAATTGTTGGCTTTATTCATCACAACTACTTGTATACTACTAAGTTCAAACCTCATTAGAGATAAAATGGAGAGACGATTTCATAAATATTTTCAATTTACAATAGAACATTTTATCAAAGTGTGAAGCTCATTTATCATACTACTCTCAATGTACAATAAATTTTCACAAACTATGTTGGGCCCAATCGTCCCCCTCAATCTAAAAATCCTCAATGGATGGTTGCATAGCATCCACATTGACATTAACATCTTTCTAGCAAGAATTTCGTCATTTTCTCGCATGACCTACAATCAAGGTGGATAAGTTGTATAAGAGAAAGATAATAAGGTACCTCACAAAACATTAAAACGAAAAATAACACATTTTTTTAGTTTACAAAATTTCCATAAAATACAAATGCTCATCATGTATGATTCACAATAGGGAAAATTTTAGAAACACGTACCTCAACATATTCTTTCAAGCTTTATTTATAAATATGGCCAGAATCCTAGAGGCTCCATGTAATGATCTTTTAGTCATCAAATCAACAATAAAATTCCATTATATGAATGTTGGTCTCAATGTCAATAGGTTTCCTATGATGAATTCATAGGAACCTAGTAAGCCAGTGCATAGACCATTTTTCTCTTTGCTTAGAAACTTGGATCTCATTTCCATTTCTAAAAACCAAAATGTCTTTTCAAAGAAAATATAAAATAAACACAGTAGATTCTAAAATTAAAATGGTGAAGATGTTTAATTCATGCAATAAAGTGAATGAAAATACAAGCATCTTTCTTCAAAACATCAAATATTTAAAAAGAACAATAATAATTATAAAAAAACATTGAATTCTACAAAGGGCTACAAAGGGCTCAAATCACAATCAAGTATTAAGGGAATAAAAATCTAAGAAAAATAAATGCAATCCAAATTTAAGAAACAAACAAGCCATTTATGAAACTAATCAAGCTAGTACAAAGGTATAAAACTGCAGTCAAGTATCAAGGGAATAAAAATAAATTTAACCAAAATAAACACAAACTTTCAAATCTGAAAAAATGCTCCAAATGCAAGAAACAACAAACCATTAATATCTTCCAAGATATCAAAGTTAAAAAGTTTTAACTTTTGACTGAGTCCATTATTGCTAAGCAGAAGTATTGTTAAATTAATTTTTTAACTTTTAATACTAGGACACTATCTATAAATAGATAAGTCCCAACATAATTTCCTGTCAAATATAAGAAAAAAACAATGTGTTAGTTAACTATCAAGACATAAAACTGCAAATAGATTGCACCAAGTAAATGTAGCTCCAATATTATTATATTTAATACAAAGTATAGACTGAAGAACATATTTTTACCTGAAATGCAAGTTGAATTTTATATATGGTAATCCTTCTACTGTCACGTGGGATATTAAATTCTCAATTCTGATGTCGACCCTCACCTTCTGCATGTTGAACATGAACTTCTGTAGATTAAATATCATTATGAGCCTCCAAAACATTATGTTCTGTATCCGAGTTCATTGGAAACATTTTCTATATTGCATTCTCCTCTTCTCTAACAATCTGATCACCAAAGTGCTAGAGCTCTACTGAATGGAAAATTGGTAATGTCATACTTTTTTACATATAATATTAAACAAGTATCCACGTTCTTATCAAGCTTGTTCCTCAACTTTTACTTCAAGAATGATAATGCACTAAACATTCTCTTCTCCTCCACTGATCCCAAAATCATGGTTTGACATAAATCCACTAATTTGAAATACTCTGACATGTTTCCTTGTAAACATTGAATTTCACCTAAAATAGTCCATAATTTGATTACTGCACCATATTCTATAGGTTTTGGCAAATCAAGATATTGATCTAACATTGTTTCAGCAAAGCAAATCTGTTGCTCATATAATTTTGATGAATATAATACACCTCCAATGTCTTCTCCTTGTACCTTGACATTCCTGCCAAAGTGGTTGACTTAAATACTCAATTATTTTGAAAAGTCAACTGTCAAAGTGTTTATAACTTTTTCCTTATTCCAATATTGAGGGTATACCACAAACATGGCCTCCAACAATTCATCTCAAGGATATCGTTCTCTTATCTCTGATGATAATGATTGTGAAATTTGTATTAAGTTATGTCTCACTAAAATCACAATATCATTGAACTGATCTCTTGACACATGACACTCTTTGGTGGTTTGTCCCATCTTACTAACATAATGAAAGGGAACCATATACCCACGCATTGCCATACATAGTCTCCATGTTTCATAAAATTTCAAATAATTTTCAATCTTTTCTATATCAATGAGAGTAGTCCAACCGTTAAACGTTGGACTTGTAAAATACCCTGAATGCTAATTTCCTTGCATTTGTGTACTCTGCAATATACATTGTACGACTTTGAGCCATTTTGACAAGGACATTCATTTCATGAAGCAAAGGAAGAATTCCAACCAATGTTAATAATGTCTTTATATCAGTTAGTCGAAAGAGAATATCTTGAGCTTTGTCTACACTAAAGCGATGTTCATACATCACCCCTACCAATGATTTGTAGTCACTAAATAGTCTTTGAGCTAGTCCATTCAATGAAATCCATATTGTATCAACATCTTTTAATAGTTTTTTTCCATTTGTAATACCATCTGCAAATTGTTAAAACTCTGTAAATCGCTTAGGACTATGACAAAAGTATGCATGAGTCTCATGTACAAGTTCTTCAACTTTTGAAACGAGTGGAAACTTGCTTACTAATTTAAATGCAAGATTCATCCTATGAGTCATTCAATGAATACTGATCATAAACGGTGAAGCTAATAGTTGTAGTTTGACACAAAGCCCATTCCTTTGTCCTTGCATGATTGATGCTCCATCTGCTCCAACACATACCAACCTTTTTGCGATCATTAAATCATCCATACCACCAATTTCCTTCAAAGTCTTAATAACAAGTCCATAAATATTTCCAGCCGTAGAACTCTTCTTCATTTTTTGAATCCTAAGTAGATATGAATGCCTAATATGACCATTAACCATATAAATACTCATGCATACCCATGAAGTATTATCAATAGCTGTAACTTCATCCAAAGATAGTGAAAAAATATGGCATTTGTAATATTCTCTTTCAAATAATCCTTTTCTACTTGAGCTAGATATTTTGTCTATTCCCAACCACTCGTTACAGACCAGTGAGAAGATGAAAAATTTGATACATCAAGAAAAGATACATATTTCTTATAATCTGGATAATTTGTCATAGGACAACCTCTAGATAAGATGTGAAATACAATGCTTAATTGCACAACACAAATTGTGCCCAAAATCCGACACCTTGCATGTCTGAAATTCGACACTTCCCTGTCGCATCTTCGACATAGACACTTTTTTTGGCCGTCAGTGGAATACCGTCGGATATTCGATGTGTTGTCAATGCAGATCGAAGATCCGACGCAACCATGGTGTCGCATATTTGATAGTTATCTATTTCAAAGTGTCACTAAAAACTTGCCAAAACGTCGAATATCCGACACTTACCGACACTTTAAGGGTCGACCTTCCGATGGGATGAAGTGTTGGAGGCATGGCAAAGCCGTCGGTGGTTTTTTGGAAAGCGTCGAATATACGACGGGAGAACGTCAGTTGACCGTCGGCTGAAGGTGTTGGAGCTTCAACAAAAGCGTCGGAAAAGCAACGCCCGGTGGTAGATTTAACAAAAAAAAATTAACATATTTCCATTCAGGAAGCGGTGTAGTGTAGTTCAACATATCACACCCATATATATGGAAAAATAGAAATAGTACATAAAGGTTTAGGAAAAAATTTGAAATTTCTAGTTAGAGAAAAGATGAAGCAGTGGGATCAAGTTTTGGTGCATACAGAGTCTGTATACATTAGTTGTATAAATAGGTCAACAAAATGTTCATCATTGAATTTTATGCATCAAAATAATCTATGAAGTGTTTTAGATATGATAGATTTTCACTCAACATGTCCAAATGAGTGATGATATAGAATCATTTTGTCAAACATATAAATAAAATGCATGCTCAAGTCCAAGTCAACTGAAGGACTAAAATGTAAAATATAAGTAGTTTGTGGATGCCCAATCAAGATATAAATCACTTGAGAAGAAATCAGGACATTATAAAGGATAGAAAAATAATTTAGTTGTCAATTAAAGATAAGGGCCAGAGAGAAGTGTTGTTATTTACAAAGAAATTCATAAATGCAATAGAGGATACCAAGGAGTGTTATGAAATGGTGCAAATAAGAGTCTTAGATGGCATAAAGTGCAATAATGTTGAAAAATGTGACACTACGAAGGAAGTATTAGTATAATTGAGTAGAATGCTAGAAGGATATGTTGAGATTACACTTGATATTCCAAGCAGTTTTCCTCCAAAGAGGAAGATTGGGAACAATATAGACATAATTAATTCATCCATTGTAACAAAAGCCAAATTTAATTATTAAGCTAGGTCAATTAATGTAATAAACTAAGAGGTGACTCTCTCTTCCCCATTCATAGTATAAATTACCGGGGCCCTATTATGTAATACATCTTCTACATTATATAAATATACAATTCTACATTACATTTTCTTCCTTGCAACTTATTTATTCTTCCATTGGTATCAGATCCTCTCGGCTCTCGGCACCGCCACCACTCCACCTCCGTTGCATCTACCTCCGCCTTACTGTTCACACACTTTCTCCACCCTCCATCCTTCATCCTTCGCTCTCCATCCACCTACTCCCTCCACCCACCTGCTCCATCCTCCATCCGCCTGCTCCCTCCAAGCACACTTGCTTCCTCCATGCACGCCATCTCCCTCCACCACTCTGCACACTTGCTCGCCACGTCCCACCCTCTCCACATCGCTTCCACCTCTCCACGCCCATCCTCCTCTCCACTCGCTTCCTCCTGCTACTGCTCCATCCGCATCTCCTCTCAGCCATCCTTCCCCACGCCGCCTGCTCCACCCCACGTCGCCCGCTCTACCCCCACCTCCGCTCCATCCTTCCCTCCATGCCGCTCTCCCTCCCTCCACCTCCATCACCCTCCACGCTGCCTGCTCCACCCCACCTCCGCTTCATCCTTCTCTGCGTCGACTTCTCCACCCCACACCGCCCGCTCCACCCCCATCTCTGCTCCATCCTTCCCTCCACTCCATCCTTCCACGTTAATTTTTTTTTATAAATTTTTAATATTAATAATATTTAATAATAATATTATTATTATTTAATTTTAAAAAAACTACATAATAATTATTATTATTATTTTAATTATAAAAAAAAGAGAGAGAATTGTGGCGGGCTGGTATCATATCGCAAACAAAAATAAATCCACATTTGGCACCGAGAAAATTCCAATCACAAGATCAATGGACGCTCGGTTCGACCAAATCAATGAGAAGATTAACAAGAACTACGAGGAACTCCAGGCAAAGATCAAACAAACGAGTGACAATTTGACGTCGACTTGGACACAAATCATGTCACGAATGTAGAATACCTTCCTCACTCTATAAGAAGACCAAAAGAAAAATTAGGCAATTTTAACCGCCATCTTGGACAGATTACAAATATCTAATGACTCGCATCCAAACTCTCCAAGAACACCGGAGTAGCTAGATCCTCTATTCAACATGTCGTCCTCAAACTCATATACACAAGGACACCAAATGCGAGTGAAACTCGAGTTACCCAAATACGATGGGGACGAACGACAATACATAGCATGGATTAACAAAGCTGAGGATTACCTAGACATCCACAACATCCATTACGAAGGCAAAAAAATTAAATATGCCTCCATGCATCTAGAAGGAAACGCTTAAAATTGGTACTTATGGTGGAAGAACACTGCAAGAATATGTTCTCACAACTGGGCTAGTTTCAGGAATGACCTCATCAAAATATTCCAGGGCGTTGAAGAAAAAGATTTTTTTTCCAAACTCACAAGGTTACAACAAAAAAACAGTGTCGATGAGTACACCTGTGAGTGGGAAGCATTGTCAACTCGAGTCCCAGAGTTAACCGATGACCAACGATTATAGACCTACATAAACGGTCTTAAACAACACATATGTGATGAACTAGAGTTACATAACATATCTACCTTGGAGGAAGCACAACGCAACTTAGCCATGATTATTGAAAAAAAATTCAAGAAATATGCTCATACACATTTTGACAAAGACGACTCCAAAAGGAATCCTTTCCAATCAACATACACAGGAAATCCAAGATATACACTACCACAACTCAAGGAAGGAATGAAGCCCAGTTTAGAGGCCCAGAGAATAAAGGAAGGGAAATCTAAGTTCTGTGGAGACAAATGGGATCCTAAGCACCGATGCTTACAAAAAAAATTGTATGCATGTGAAGCAGAAGAAGTAGAGTTGGAAGTCGAAGAACCAATTGAGAACGAGGCAGATAGTCAACTAGACTACCAAACAGAAATCGAGGACAACACCCCAAAAATATCATTAGCCGCTATTACCGGAATCTCCCAACCGCAAACATTGAAGATTAAAGGACATATAAAAAATAATAATGTCACAGTTCTCATCGACTCTGGAAGCACCCATAACTTCGTTAATGTCAACCTTGCTAAAGTATTTAACCTATTTATTCATCCAGTACTTAACATGAAGGTTATGGTAGTATATGGAAAGAAGATTGACAACGTGGGGAAATGTCACAAGGTTAAGTTACAAATGCAAGAATATAACTTAGAGTCATATTTCCTTGCGGTACCACTGGGAGGAATCGATGTAGTATTAGGAATACAATGGTTACAAACCTTGGGTACATACTCTGCAAATCACCAAGAACATTTTATTGAATTCCATGAGTTCGGGAAAATACACAAATTATATGGGTACCAACCACCTCCAACACAACTGGTTACATCACATCAAATGGAAAAGCTACGTTGGAAAGATACACCAACGTACATACCTCAATGTAAATAAATGGAGATTATAACAAGTGAAGGAGATATGGACAAACAACTAGAGACACAAGAGATAATTTGAAAACATCGCAAGGTGTTTCAAGAATTACCTATGGCACTCCCAACAACAAAAAAACTGAACCCGTAGTAGAAATAGAACGAAGGACAAAAACCTGCCAATAACAACCCATATAGATATCCACATCAGAGACGTTGTGGCAGTTCACGTAGTCATTGTCGTCAAATAAGCTTTGAGGACAAAGCTTCCTTAAGGGGAAGACAATGTAACAAAAGCCAAATTTAATTATTAAGTTAGGTCAATTAATGTAATAAACTAAGAGGTGACTTGAAAAGTCACCTCTCTTCCCCATTCACGGTATAAATTACCGGGGCCCTATTATGTAATGCATCTTCTACATTATATAAATATACAATTCTACATTATGTTTTCTTCCTTGCAACTTCTTTATTCTTCCATCCATGTATATACATGCTTCAGTAATTACTCTTCTTCATATTACACCATTTATCCTTCAAGTTAAATGGCATACACAACTTGTCAAGTATCTCTTTTCCATGTTCCAATATCCATTTCCATGGGATTACATTGGTTTATCTCATTGGAAATATCTGCATACTTTTCTTTGTGAAGAAAAACTTCCCTCAAAATGAGCCAGTTGGATTCTATAGCATATTACTGAGTTTTTTGGTAAGTTGGAAGGGTTGTTTTCTAAGAATGTACATGGAAATCAAAAGTTTCACCTAGAATGGTAGATGCATATAATTTTAAATATGCATCATGCATGGAAATCACACATTGCAATAGTACAATGATCCTCTTTTGTACATTTGAAACAAATTTTTTCACACGAACAAATTGATGTAAATCACTTTTCAATGTTTCAATAGGATATTTCAATCACCTTTCAATGTTTCAATAGGATATTTCTCTAGTGTAGAAATACAAGTCTTTTGATACTATGAATAACAACACAATTGCAGCAAGCATTAAAAAGGCAAAAGTGATAAATTCAATTTCTCTAAGAAAGAAGGATTGAATTTAATTTCCACTGAGTAAGACCAAATATTTTGTGCAGAAATAAATTCCTAAAAAGCAGGGCCCTTAAAATATGAAGACATCCACATGAATCGTGATAATATATGGAGATACCCATCAAACTTTTCATCACACAAATACAATGAACCAAACTTATGCAAAAAAACCTATTCATGTTATTATCTACGACATATGGGAGATCTATATCGGAAGTATGGGTTTTCCTTATTGGTTTTGAAATACTGATTGCTAGGAAGTGGCCCCAACATCATGATAATCTAAAGAATTAATTACACTGACAGACACAATATAAACAATAAAATTCATGAATATAGTATGCCCAATATGTCAAGGTGATCAAGATATGGTTGATCAAAACAAAGATACTATGAGATTTGTTTTGCGTGTGATACCTTTTGATCATTCTTGAGGGAATTTCATGTTGTTTCATGAGGGTTCAACTATATATCTTTCATACTACAAAGATAGCATATCAATTTATCAAATGAGCATTATTGAACATTCGTTGATTGCTTGAGCATACAAGCATCAGATGTGCCACACCCCTGTGGTTTATATTCTTTTATCGTGCACAGACCTAGAGAAAACCACTAACTTATACAAGAAATTTCCAAAAGATCAAAGGTATGCAAGCTTTACCAATGGACCATCAAACAAAGAAGTTCCAGAATCTGCAATAGAAACACAACCTCCAGCACATAAACTCTGCAACTAAATGTTCATAAAATTCCATCAATATTTTCATAAGATTCCTTAAGAAGCAATCATGTGCCCAATTGAATAAGATGGACTATTTGCTGACATGTTGATTGATCATCAATGAAGAAGTCTCCCATGTCAAACTGAAGGAAATAGCAAAATCGATTTATTAGAATATAATAATCCCATGACATACCTACTAGTAACTATGACTTATACAAAGAACATGGTATGCATGTGTTTATCCTTAAATACAATCAATCTTAAACCTGGAAAACTAACATGATTCTATTACATACCTTCCAGTAACCCTTTTGAGTAACATGAGCATATTGATATTTACCCTTGAAGTGATTAGGATCAACACCACCAAAAGTCATGGCTGCAAATAGGTTTTCTTCAATAAGAACATTTTTTCCTTGGGAAAGAACCTCGAAACTGTTTCCAACAAATGTGAAACTGTTTCCTTTAGAGAAAAGATGTCATACCACATCTAGTGATCTATCATTGTAAACCAGTGAAAATGACTGATACTCTTTTTCAGGTCGTGGATACCTTTAGAATATTGCTTGAAAACAACAAAAATAAACAGTTTTTATAGCTTAAGCATTCAAACAATGCCTTCTAGAAATAAAGTATCAAATAGATCTTTATTTTTTCTAGCAGATCTCAATACTTTGTTACCATAATTATCAATGCAGTTATTCTTCTTTTGTATTCCAGAGTTGAGATGTTTGCTCAATTAGAGGAAATTTGGGGTCTAAAATGGGCCTTAAAAAAAATTGTGCCATGGATGAGCTGGATTGAGTTGAATTTTTAAACCAATAGAATTTCAATATCTTTGGCCAACCATTATGGTTGAGTTGGACACATAATGCTTATGTGTCATATTTTTATTTGACAATAGCTAACTCCATATCAACTTCACCTTGGTTAATTTCTTGAAAAGATTACCTCGAAATAAGATAAATAAACTTTAACTAATAAATATAGAATATTTTATTTGATCACTACTTCCAACTCCTATAAAACATAACTTTCGCATTAATTAAAATTGTAGTGGAAGCATTTTGAAATACTAAAAGCATTTATTAATCAATTTTTTAAAAAGAAAACTAAATAATATTTAATTTTAAATAGACTTATCTTGAAATACTAAATAAAAGATATTTAGTATTTTTAATATTATTAAATAATATTTAAAAAATAAATATATTTAATTATTACATCCAAAAATAAATAAAACATTTAAATACTAACAAAATAAAAAATAAAAACTATTTTTAATGTTACTAAAATTATAATAAAATTTTATTTTACTTTTTTTTCTCTCTCACCTACCTACCCATTAAACCACAAATTTTTTTTATATTAATATAAAAAATAATATGAATATACATAGTTTATTGTTGTTTATTTTATGTGATGTAATATTTTTTATATGAATTAATATAAATTTATATTAAAAAATAATCGTGATTTTTTTTATTTTTTAAATACTATTATAATTATATTTTTCATTATAAATGAATATATTTGAGTTTTACATTTATTAAATATATAAAAAGTAGTTGTCTATTCATTTAAAAAAATATATATATAAAATTCAAAAGTTTCCTATCATTTATTATGTGTGTACAAGAATCTAAATATTTCATTAATATTTTTAACCAATATCTCTTAACTCTACATCAACTCAATATAGTTGTCAACTACCACTAATGAGATGATTTAGGTTGAATTTCATTAGATTTTTATTAGATTTAATCTGACATGGCATATTTGTAGTGTGATGTGCCTTTTTTTTTCCTTAGGAGGTCCATTTTAGACCCCAAATTTTCTCTAATTTGAAGTGACCACTTTAAACTCGGTGATAAATTGGAAGCAATATGAAAGATATAAATGCCTAATAAAAGATTTGCACAAAGAAGACTTTGTAACAAATTAGCAATTATGAGTAATAAAGTGCACAGTGATGTTGGGGGGAAAAGTTACAATGGAAACTGAAAATACCAATGTGCACCATGCCCAACTCACAACCTACAGGGATAAGAACAAATATAAGCTTAGTTTTTCCACTGCAAAATCAAACATGAAAGTTGAACAAGATATGAGATTAAGAAACAAATTACAAAACTATTGGAGAAAGATAAACTTGGGCAGATAACAATATACTCATGCGGAATAATAGGGAAACAATGCTTCAGATTCCATTTTCCTCACAAGTCTATCTATATTTTTCTGTCGTTTGACCTTTCATATTCCCATCAAACTCAAATTCCTATCATATTTCTTGTAATGAAATGCCTACATTTAATTTTTTTATCCTAGCTATATGGAATTGGTAAAGTATTACCAAGGGGCCAGCTATCATGATAACTCAAACTATTTAAGGTAATTGTTTAGATCAGATAGAACAAATTTTGCCTCAATGTATGGTAATCATCATCATCAACTAAATGTATGTGTGTGCACATGCATAAATACCCAATACACAGCTCAATCAAACAAAAGAAAACATAATTATATCTTGATTTGTGGATCTTCACATTGTCTTCTTATGCTTTACCTTTTAAAACATCATTCAACATACTTCATATTTTGTCATGTTGCAATAGTTTCATGTTAGGACACATCAAATAAATTTATGTTTGTTTATGAAAATAACAAAAGCAATCTAAATAAATACAATTCTATTACAATGTAAATTACAATACTATTCAACTATTCAAGTAAATTAATTGTTAAGAATAGATCACCTGATAAAACATGGATAACCAAAAATACTATGTATATAATGTAATGCCCCATATTAATTAAAGTTTATTAGTAAATACCTTTATTAAACTAAACTTATACCATATTAATTTTAATTAGAGCTCTACCTAACTGTTAGAGCATTGTGTCCAATTCTCTTTAATGTTCTCTATCAAAACATTTTAGATTGCACTATAGATTTATATCCAGGTCTATTCT
>LPNX010689609.1:79661-95088 GCA_001517045.1 Pseudotsuga menziesii | reverse complement strand
CACACACACACACACACACACACACACACACACACACACACACACACACACACGCACATATATATAATCCATGGTGGTGAAGAGTGAACATTTCCAGATTTGCTACTTGGCACATTCAGGAATGAAAAGAATGTTTTAAATACACTTATATCAGTCTATAATATTTGCTGATTTATTCTTTTTAGATTGTCATGATAATGCTTGTTTTCCCATATTAATTTTCAAACCTAAGGCAACGCTAACTTGTTTTCCCATACTAATTTTCAACCCTAAGGCAACTCTAGGGCAATCCCATAGTAGAAAGAACCAAAAAAGACTATTCCGCACAAATCAAAAGGATCTTAAATTAACTATATCATGCCTTCCTAAATGATTTGATGAAACCAAGGGGATGGAAAAAGGGCTAGGAAACATCATAGATCACTCACACCAGGGAATAATTCTAAAGCTAACCAACTGTCTAAACTGTCGAAACCACAAAGGTCATCTTATTGTGTTAATTATAAGAGGGGCAAAAAAAATAGACACGGTGAAAATTGACATAAAATGTTCAAATAAAAAATAGAGGACATCAAAATACCTAATACTTGCTTCAATACCCAAAGCATAAACCATAAGATTCATGATTTTCCATTAATGGCCAAGTATTACCTAACCCAATTTCTAGTGAACTAAGCACCTCACAGTCGAATCAGGATATTGGGACACGTTTATTATAAATTACAAGAAGCAACCGATAGAGCAGCCAAACATCCACTCTACATAATATCCAAGAACTAACATCATTCAAGTGAAGGATGTATGCATACTACTGTAGACATTATATCTCTACTCATTCGATTTTCTCCATAGTGTTGTAGCTTGCTTAGTGCTCCTCTCTGTTTATCATTTACGTTCAACTTCACAGTGAAATCAACAAGTCCAAGCAAATCTTCTAGTACATTGCCTTTACAGTAATGGGTAAATAATGATGTTGAGTTCTTAGAGATCCTGTAGAGTGGATGTTTTAACCTCTGTAGTGCATAAGCCAACACTTTAGAGGCGTATTTCCCAGTGGGACAATTTCTTTGTCTAGTCTTCTTACCCTTGTAACAAGGTCTAGGGAGTAGCTTATTTTAAGACTAACAGGAACAATGAGAGAATGGGTTTCATTGTTTAAATGTAACGTTGGATTTTGAATGAAACATAGAGTAAAGCTTATATCAGTTTGTGCATTATTGTTTGATTGATATAGTGTATCTTATCTATGAATGGTTTAACAACATGTCCATACCAACATGACTAATTAGGTCTCTTACAGTTTCCTTTACCCATGAAATGGTTGTTTCAATTTTGTTTTACAAATGGAATGCCCAAATAAACCAATAAATATTTTTTATGCATAAATATGTCCTTCAATATAACCCAGATTTTCCCTTTAGATCTTGTTACACCTTATATTATGAGGAAAAGAGCCCAAAAATTCAGATTGCTACTCTTGTCTAATTTCACACCCATAACTGCTTAAAGGCATGTTCTGTGTTGCAGGAGGACATGGACAGTCCTTAATTATGCCCAAAACTGAAAATGAAGAATTATAGGGCCTAGATTTAGGAGAAGGGGACATTTACATCCCTTTTGACCAACAAATATTGCCCAAAATGTCTCTATTCTACCCAGGCTAACTCATAATTGTCAACTAAACACCTGATGCAAATAGGGGGATAACACATATCAAAAGAAGAGATCAAAGTAGCGATAAAGTCCTTTCAGAACTCAAAAATTCCATTTCCTAATGGTTGCACAGTAAAAATTATTTGCATTTTAACTTTTTATATGATTTAATGAAGGAATACAAGTTGAGAGTGATGAAAGAATTCTAGAATTTCTAGTTATGCAAATCCATGATGTGATTAGGGTGGTTCATGAGGGTTCACACTCAATAAAATGAAACAAAATATCAACTATGGTTCTCAAGCTATATTTTTCTAAAGGATATGGTAAGGTAAGTTGGAAAAATATGAGGTTAATGCTAATCTGATTGGGATGAATCTGGAGTTAGTATATTGGATAACAGGATGTTTGTCTTCATTTTTTTTGCACTCCTTATAATTGGGTCATCCTCCTTATAATGGGAGTTAAGACATGCCTGCCTTATGTCAAGTTTTCTTCTCTTCTTATTTTTCACTAATGACAAGAATGAGAGAAAAAATTGTGGAACAGTCCCTCTGTTGTGAAGATGAAAAAGGTCTTGAACCCATAATTTCAAACTAGCCCATTCATTTGTCTAGATTGAAGTGGTATTTTTTGAACACTAAGATTATATACGATGCATTTATTAAAATAAAATAAAGAAATAAAAATAGGGAAAAAAAACACGACTTCTTAATCTCCACTTATAAATTCAGGTTCAGGCCCAAAAGGTGGAGATGGAAATGAGCCATATGATGCAGCTTATACACTATTGAGGTAATCCACTATGCACTCTAAATAGGAATATCCATGCAACTAACTTCTCCACCTGATCAGCTTAATCCTGATCAAATAGGGACACTCTCACTGTTGATCTAGGCAGGAAATGCATGAGAATAAAGAACATAAACAAAAATGGAATGCTCCCTTTCCTGGTGTTGAATTGTTACCTGCTACTGCCACGATACATGTTTTTTGTTAATTTGATAAGGGTTTTTATGAAATTATGGGCTTAAGGCTGAAGGCACCCTTTCAGTTCATACCATCATGTGTAGTTGGTAGTCCAATAATAAACCACAATTAGTCCTTGATTCATGTTATTGGCACCAAATGATTAGAAGGGATAACTTGATAAGGAATTGGAACATTGGATATTCATCAAGAAAAAGGCCTATGTTACACATATCACATAATTTTGTCCTGGGGTTGGAGCTGATAAATGAAGGGATATTCATACATGTTGAAGAATCTTGGTGGATTTTTCACCTCCATACAAAGCATGAGGCAACATTTTTTTAAAATCTAGGTGACCTTTGCATAGTTTGGGACTATTCTAAGTTTCAATTAATGGTATAACCCAAATTTTGGGAAGTTCTGTCAATGAGAAGAACAACAATGGGCATCCTAATTGGTGTAAGAAACAAATTGAGGCTATTTCCAAGCACATTTGGGCATCGTTAAATATTTTTATGTGTAGTTCATCCAATTCTTTTCCTTATTTGAGCTTCACAGAGCAGTGAGAAACCATTCTAAGGAAACCTCAACCATAAATTAACAATAAGTATCCCTAAATCCTCAATTCTGGGTAATCCTGGGTTAAATTCAGACCTGAAAAAGCATTTTGGGCATTTTAAATGTAATAGGGGCAAAAAAAAAATTGACACGGTGAAAATTGACATAAAATGTTCAAATAAAAAAATGGAGGACATCAAAATACCTAGTACTTGCTTCAAGACCCAAAGCATAAACCATAAGATTCATGATTTTCCATTAATAGCCAAGTATTACCTAACCCAATTTCCAGTGAGCTAAGCACCTCACGGTCGAATTAGGATATTGGGCCAAGTTTATTAAAAATTCCAAGAAGCAACTGATAGAGCAACCAAGAATCCACTCTACAGGATCTCCAAGAACTAACATCATTCAAGTGAAGGATGTATGCAAACTGCTGCAGACATTATATCTCTACTCATTTGATTTCCTACAAAATGTTGTAGCTTACTTAGTGCTCCTCTTTGTTTATCATTTACGTTCAACTTCATGGTGAAATCAAAAAGTCCAGGAAAATCTTCTAGTACATTGCCTTTACAGTAATGGACAAATAATGATGTCAGTTCTTGGAGATACTGTAGAGTGGATGTTTTAACCTCTTCAGTGCTACTATGTAGTGCATAAACCATCACTTCAAAGAAGATTATAATGGTTTTCTTGGACATCTCGAGATATCCTAATGAATTTCATAATGATCACGGATTTAAACCATTACTTAGGCCCTTTGAAGGGGATATTTGATTTCCAAGTGGTGTGTGGTTTCTACTATAATTCATTGGATAGTATGGATGGGTCTTAAGGCCTTAATAATGGGGATGGGTGGATAATAAGGCCCTTGGGATTTACATGAAAAAATTAGGTACCAAGAACCAAGAACAAGCCATCAAATCACAAACATGTATTGTATAGGGGGACATTATTCTCTGAATGGGATATGGGTGCTAATTTGTGGTTTAGTACACTAGGGATGGGTCTTTGATCATGGTTGGGGAAGAAATTGAGGGAATTAGGCACTAACATAATATTCTTGAGTTAATATGTCATGATTAATTCCATCAACCATAACAAATATTTGTTGAAGTGGATCTTTCACATACAATTTGGATATGTAGAAATTAAATATTTTTGCATAGTGGGATGGGTCTAAAGGCCTTGACTAGAGTCATGGGAAGAAAACAATACTAGCTGGTAAGTCATCACTATGTATCGTAGCAAAGGAACAATGAGCAAAACATAAATACATTAAGTATAGGTTAGAGGAACTAGAAAAACTAGATGAATATAGGTTATGGTAAATGATCCACCAAATCATGGCAAAGGTAAGAATGAAGAGATAATGTGAGAACATTAAAGAAACCGGATTTTGAAGAAAGACAACTAGTCTTTCTATACAACAACAAAAAAAGGATAAGGTGGAGAAACTCAATTACATGTGCCTTATACCCTATTAGTTGATGAAATTATATGAAAATTGCTCAATGGATCTTGAATGTATAGGAATACTTCCCTATGATAGAAGAATTAACACATCTTCATAAATGATAGATGCAAGAGAAAGAGGAAGGACACCCAAAAAAAAACCCTACCATGGCATGTTGACACTAGTCCAACACATGTGTAAATATATCAATTATCAAGCATACAATATGACATAAATTAGAGGAAAGAAAGGAACAAATTGAAGACTGGAAGGAACTACCCAAAAATAACATGACTCCAAGAAGCCAACATATCAAGTAATTATTTAATGACGAACCTAAATAATTGGAACCTATAGTGAAACCAAGCATCCACTCTACAGGATCTCCAAGAACTAACATCCATTGTACTGATCAGCCAGCTGAAGAAGGCTTAAAAAGAGTTCAAATCTAAAATATTAGGCCTTACCAACCTCAAAAGATTGAAGAGCTCTTTAAAATTATTCTGAAAAAGGGTGCATGACAATAATACCCATCTCCTCCTATGTATTTGGGAAAGAAAATGGAGTATGTTGGTGTCCTTATTGCGTGGGAAATTCCCTTCATCTAAAGCCAATAGTCCTGGTCCCTAAAGTAGAATTTGTTGGCAAGATTCACCCAATGGTTCAAATTAAACACTTCATATTCTAAGGGTTTATTAAACATGATAAGATGAAAGAAACTAGGGATTTGATTCAACATATGTTGTCACTACAATTTGGGAATTACTGGGTTAGGTTCGAGTTTCTTTCTAATATAAGGTTTCTATAATAAAACACCTTAAAGAATAAATCCATAACATTTGGAAGAATTCTGGAAAACCCCTGTTTTCGCTACAATTTGGAAAATACTGGGTTAGGTTTGAGTTTCTTTCTAACCTAGGGATTTTATAATGATCTTGAATCATAATTGAAGTTTTTTGTAAAAACATGAGTGGTTAGGGTACATGTTCCTTCTCCTCGATTTCACACTTGGGTGCATCTATATTTTTCAGCTTGTGCCTATCATCCTATTTTTACCCCTATTACCTCTATTTTTGTGGGTGCTGAATGAGGGTAACCTTCTCTAATAGCCTCTACCGTTCATCTACTAGACTTCGCTTATGATGGGTCCGCTCGCTAGGTCAATTATATGCTTTGCAACAACGTATGGAACACTTTATTGATGCTTTAACTGAAGCTATTGGGAAATATGTTTATCCCACTTTAAGTAGTTTAATTGTTGTAACTTCTACATAAATTGAGGAATATGGTTTAAAACACTTGAGATTCCTTGCTTATAAAAAAATAGGGCTTGGAAATCTTGCTCGGGGCAGCGACCGATTTTAATCCTTCTCCACCGGGCCTAGCATACATGGGAGCAGAAAAAATCTATCTATCATAGCTATGGGAGAACTCAAATCCTTCTCTAAACCTCCCTTAAGCATCTCATTTTGGTGGGGTCGGCTTAATAACTTATTTGGAAACCGGTTGCTGAGATAACTAAAATAAAAACAACCAAACCAGTTTGAATGTGAACCAAAATGTGGTGGGTTCGTCCACTAATTATAACGTTCAGACTGACCAAACTTCAGAATCCATATCAGCCAATATGGGTCAAATGCGGGTCAAATGAAACTCTATTTTTACCCCTATTAAATCTATTTTCATGGGTGCTAATCATTGAGGGTAACCTGCTCTAATAGCCTCTGCCTTTCCTCTATTGGTAATGAAACCCTAGAGATTTGCAGAACTATCTTAAAAATTTTAAAATAGACATGAATTAGGGCACGATACTCACAATTTTGGGATGCATTGTCTCGACTGACAATTGACCTCCTTGTCTGCTACAAAACCACAATCCACTCTCCTTACACAATAGGATTTGAACCTGAAATCTGACATCATCCGAAATTTTGTACGGATGTGTCGAACAGCAATCACTAAAAATAATGCCGAGCAAAAAATATTTATAGCGCCGTCAAATATCCAACACACATGCGTCAGATATTCGACCCCTAGAGTGTCGCATATCCAACCCTTAAGTGTCGAATCTCTGACGGTTGGATGTCAGATATCCGATGCGATGGTGTTGGATAACCGACGGCATGTAAACCCAATAGTGTCGGATCTTTGACCCCTTGGCGTCAGAGATCCGACGGGATGTATAGGTTTTTATTTTATTTTAAATGTTTGGTTTACATGATTTTAAATTTATGGTCCCATAATTTCAATGGTAACTATGTTCAAGGTGTTGAATATCCGATGCATGGCCATTATAATGTTAGAATAATCAACCCATTGTTACCTACCTTAGACATTAATTAATCCATTTTTGTCTTATTTGCCTAGTTTCCTATATTCCACTCTATGCAAGTTGTCTTCCACATGCCATAGAAGTCAAACTTGCTAAAAATGAGTCATGGAGCGGTTGGGAAACCTTCTGGAAACCATATTTAGCATGTCTACTTTATTCTAGATCCTCCAAAGTGCATATCTACTTTTTCTGCTAAGTTGCCTGTTTTATTGAGAAATAAGGCAAAAGGGAAAGTAAGACTAGGTGTAGTTGACTTGTTTTTTCCCTCATCATCCTCCATCCTTTTCTCCTAATAAAAGCATGTATGAGTTGTCTTTCCATCTCTTATTATATTTCCTACTTGACTTTTCCAATTCGTGAGCCTCTAAGTGGATTTGGAAACTGCTTTATGCACCTATGGGGGATTTGACTAGATTTAGTAAGCCTACTTTTTTACTATTTCGAATTGCATCCTTATGCATTCAAATATCTCATGTAATTATATATTGCAGCAGCCTATGACTTCATAAGGTTGGCTATTGTACACTTATTCAATACAAATTAGTGTTATGCTCCAATTTCAGTCTCCTTCGTTTGCAAATTTGCATGTTTGATTAGCAATTTTGTGAGTGCAATTGTCCTATCACTTGGGTTCAATTTCGACATGGTATTAGAGCCTTTGTAGACCAATTTCTCTCCTTCCATATTGCTATTGCAGGTTTGACATCTTGACTGGGAGCATATTCTACTGATTGAAGGGCACAATTTCTAATCTATGGATCAATCTCAGAAGATCATCTTGACTCCATTTAATTTCTTTGAATGGAAAGAAAATATGGAGATACTTTTGAGAGAGAAAGGTCTCTACAGGATGACTATGGAAATTGAGGCAGAGCCCAATGCATCTGCAGAGAAAATTAAATGGCACAACAAGAGGGATGAGGCCTATGGTCTTTTGTGTCTGAGCATTTCAAGAGACCTCTTCCATCTTGATGGATCGGCATCACCTAATGAAGTGTGGGAGAATCTTGTAGATATTTTTGGTAAGATAGATGATATGAGAGGAAATAAAATTGAGAATGAATTGATCTCTTTGAGTCCCAGCAGCTTCAAATCCTTTCAACTCTATTTTTCCAAGTTTAAAGCCCTTGTTTTGCAGCTAAAATAGTGTGGAATTGAAAAGAAGGAAGAGAAAATAGTTTTGGCAATACTCTCGAAGCTTGGCCTTGACTATTCAGTGTTTGTTTTGACTTTCCATGCCACCAAGTTGACAGCTCGAGCCTAGAATATGCCTAAGCTTGCAGAGTTCATGGAATCCCTCACATAAGAACAAGCTAAACTAGTGATGATGGGCACCATCAAACCTTCCAAAGACCAAGCTTTGGTTGCCGGAGATTCGAGGGTGGATTCAAAATGCAAGAAGAAAGCTAAGAAGCCACCTAAGCAAAAGAGAGACAAGAACAAGTATCAAGAGGAGCCCCAAGGCTCCAAGAAGAACAAAGGAGAAATGAGTAAGTGCGCATATTGTAGTAAGGACTATCATCCTGAGAGCTCCTGTATGAAGAAGCAAATTGACATGTTGACCCAACTCCTGGATAAGAATAACATCTCCTTTCCTGATTGCTCAAAGAAGAGGGAAGGAGGATCAAATTTAGAGGACAAAGAGACAATACATGCTTTGGTTGCTGGTACATCAAGCTCACCTGGCTTCATCATAGACTCTGGAGCTTCTAGACATATGGTTTCGACCAAGGAGGAATTATCCTCTCTCGACATGTCGAAAGGTCCACCAATAGCACTGGGAGATGACTCTCTCACTGACAGTTTGGGGAAAGGAAGGATTGATCTTGACCATGGTAAGTTCAATAATGTGTTGTATGTCCCAGGTCTTGCCTCTAACCTCTTGTCAGTGTATCAGATGACTCACACAGGGTCTCCAAAGAAGGTCATCTTCTCCCCTGATGATGTTGAGATCACAGAGATCTTGAATGGTAAAGTCATTCCAAAAGGTGTTGTAGATCACACTTCGAAGGTATACATGTTTTCACATTTTCTACCCTACTCAAACCCCTTTGCTCTTCTGATTCATGCTAATGAGGAAAGCAAGCTTTGGCATGAAATATTTGGTCATATTAACTATAAGTATATTTCTGATCTGAGTGAAAAATATATGGTCATAGGGTTACCAAAGATTAAGTTTTCCAAGGGAGTCTGTCAAGGTTGTATCCTAGGAAAACACCCAGAGCACAAATTTGAGAGAGCTAGTCATGAGAGAACCTCTGCACCTCTTGAGTTGATCCACAGTGATGTTTCTGGTCCATTTCCTCATATGTCCATGAGTCAATCCAAATATTCATTGACCTTCATAGATGAATTTTCCAGGTATTGTTGGGTTTACTTCCTAAAGCATAAGTCTGAAGTTTTTGACCTCTTCAAAGTCTTTAAGGCATTGGTTGAAAACCAGTATGGGAGGAGACTCAACATTATCAGATCTGACAATGGTGGTGAGTATGTCAAGTCTGATTTCGTTCAATATTGTAAATATTTAGGTATTCAGATGCAGTATTCAATCCCTTACACACCACAACAAAATGGTGTTGCTGATAGAAAGAACAGATCACTGAAGGAGATGGCAACCTGTATGATGGAGGCTAAGACTTTGCCACCAAAGTTTTGGGCCAAAGCTATAAACTGTGTATCCTATATCCATAATAGGGTGCCTCATAAACATCTTTATGATATGGATCCTTTCGAAGCTTGGAGTGGGCACAAGCCATATGTGACCCATTTCAGGATTTTTGGCTCAAAGGCTTGGGCTAGAATTCCAACTGAAAAGAGAAAGGCTTTGCAGCCCCAAAGACAAGAGTGGCTATTTGTTGGGTATTCTGAAGATTAAAAAGGGTACAAGCTGATCGACATGAGCACAAACAAATCCTTAATTGAAAGGAGTGTTCAATTCCAAGAAGAGCCTTTAGCAGCAGTTGAAGTTGGAGAGTCTTCTTCACCACCAGAACCATTGAATGTAAGTGGAGAGACAAATGAGTTTGTTGATTATGATATGTCTGATAATTATGATTTAATTGCAGATCCTAACAATCCTACAAGACCAAAATGGGCAGCAAATACCATTCATGCAGCTGGGGAACTAGATGGAAATCCTAGTGATCCTAGGAGGACTAGATCTCAGTTTGAGAGTGCCCTGTGTATGAAAGACCCTTTGTTTGAAGAGAAGTGCTATATGATGGTTGAATAAGACCCACAAAAATATGAATAGAATATGCATCACATGATCCAAGATGGAAAAAAACCATGAAAGAAGAATTCAGCTCACTCCAAAAGAACAACACTTGGGAACTGGTTGATCTTCCTCCAAGGAGGAAGCTAGTTCAATGTAAGTGGGTTTTCAAAACTAAGTTTTCTTCTGATGGTTAATGTTTGAAATATAAAGAAATATTGGTAGCCAAGGGCTACTCACAAGTACATGGTATTGACTACAATGAAACCTTTTCACCAGTGGCAAAGATGGACTCCATAAGGCTAGCCTTAGCCATTGCAGCTTCGAAGAAATGGGAGGTACATCACATGGATGTGAAGTGTGCTTTCCTAAATGGAGATATTAATGAAGAGATTTACATGCAGCAAATTCAAGGGTTTGTTTCTAATCCATATTTTGTGTGCAAGCTAAAGAAATCATTGTATGGGCTCAAGCAAGCCCCCAGGGCTTGGTATGCCAAGATTGATGACTTTCTGCTGTCATTGAGTTTTGTTCAATGCAAGTATGATCCCAATATTTATTTGAAGATGATTCATGGTTATTTGATTATTATTGTCTTTTATGTGGATGACCTTCTGATTACAGGAAGTTCAAAGAAAGAAATTGCCTCCTTGAAGGATGCAATGAACCATGCATTTTCTATGACTGATTTGGGGTTGTTGAGCCAATTCTTGGGTCTCAAAATTGCTCAATCCCAACATGGAATAAAAGTACATCAGTCCAAGTATGTTTTAAATTTGTTGAACAAGTTCAACATGAAAGATTGCAAGCCAAGCAAGACTCCCTTCCTTTCAGGAGTTAAACTTGAAGAAGCAAGTTCTTCTCCTATGGTAAATAATACACTATATAGGTAGTTGATTGGGTGTTTGCTTTACCTTACACACACTCGACCTGATATTTATTATGTAGTAAGTGTGGCTTCAATATACATGGATCATCCTCATGAGATCCATTAGAGAGCAGCCAAAATTATCCTTAGCTTTGTTCAAGGAACAAGAACTCGTGGGATATTCTACAAAGCTAAATCTGATCTTGATTCGATTGGGTTTATTGACAGTGATTGGGTAGGTGAAAACACAGATCAAAAGTCAACATCAGGATATGTGTTCATGCTTTTTGAAGGACCAATAAACTGTTCAAGAAATAAATAGAGTGCCATAGCACTCTCATTTACAGAAGCAGAATATAGAGGAGTTATAAAAGCAGCAACTCAATGTTTATGGTTGCAGGGAATACTTGGTGAGTGTGGCTTCGAATCAGAGTTTTCAACTATTATCTATTGTGATAATCAGAGCACCATTCGAATCTGCAATGATCCAGTTCAGAGACAGAGAACCAAACACATTGAGATCCATATTCACTACATCAGACAGCTTATGCATGATGGCACCATTCACCTACTCTTCTGTGCATCTTCAGAACAAGTAGCATACATCTTCACCAAAGTTTTTTGTGAGAAGAAATTCAGCAATCTCAAATCACTGATGGGGATTTCTAATCATGTTGTGAAGCATGATTGATGACAATATTTTCAAATTTTGTTTTATTTTCCATGTTTAAGGGAGGATTTTCCCACTGGGTTTTTGCCTCTTTCCTTGGTTAAATGGACATGCAGTATGTAAAGGGTCACTAAGCCTTGTTGCTAGGCCCTATAGGTTTCTTATATTTACTCATAAAGTCAGGATTAAGGGGGGGTGTTAGAATAATCAACCCATAGTTACCTACCTCAGACATTAATTAATCCATTTTTGTCTTATTTGCCTAGTTTCCTATATTATACTCTATGCAAGTTGTCTTTCACATTCCATAGAAGTCAAACTTGCTAAAACTGAGTCATGGAGAGCTTAGGAAACCTTCTAGAAACCATATTTATCATTTCTACTTTATTCTAGATCCTCCAAAGCGCATATCTGCTTTTACTGCTAAGTTTCCTGTTTTATTGAGAAATAAGGCAAAAGGGAAAGTAAGACTAGGTGTAGTTGACTTGTTTTTTGCCCTCATCATCCTCCATCCTTTTCTCCTAATAAAAGAAGGTATGAGTTTTATTTCCATCCCTTATTTCTTTCCTACTTGACTTTGCCAATTCGTGAACCTCTAAGTGGATTTGGAAACTGCTTTATGCACCTATGGGGGATTTGACTAGATTTAGTAAGCCTACTTTTTGACTATTTCGAATGGAATCCTTATGCATTCGAATATCTCATGTAATTATATATTTCAGTAGCCTATGACTTCATAATTTTTTCTATTGTACACTTATTCAATACAGATTAGTGTTATGCTCCAATTTCAGTCTCCTTTGTTTGTAAATTTGCATGTTTGATTAGCAATTTTGTGAGTGCAATTGTTCTATCACTTGGGTTAAATTTCCACATATAAATATAAATTGTTCAAACACTTTGACATGTTTGTTGTAGAAGCGACATACTATTTGCGAAAATTATTTGTTCCTCAACGAACGTTTTCAGGAATTGTTTTACTCTTCAACGGGAGGCTGTGGGAAAATTTATTTTTAATCGATAGACAATTTGCCAAGAATTTTTTATTCTTCGAATTCTCTCTGTTTGATAAATTTTTGATGTGTGGAACTTGATTTTTTAATACAACCAGTTATATTCATAAACGATGTTTGTGACAAAATGTCAAATAGATTAAATTTTCCGGATCTAAACGAAGACAACCGACAATTGCTTGCTAGACTATGGGATGCAGCGAAACGAAGGGGTGATGGAAAATTTTATTGTCCTTGTACTCAATGCAAGGGATTTAAGAGGAGAATAATATTGATCTCAACATCCACAAAACATTGCAGGGAACATGGACACGCTGAGGGGGAATATCGTCCATTTGTAGGTTTAGCATTATAAAGTTTATTATATTCGGTTTTTTTGGTAATTGTATGTATTATTTTTATTTTTCATATATTAATGTATATATATTGATGTTTCCATGTATTTATATTAAAGGAAAGACACCCTACAACATATCGTCCAAAGGAAGTGCTTTCAAAACAAGTTCAGGATCAGGATCATGGAGCGTGTATGTTTAATGGAGAACAAGTGAATGATCATGCCGATAGTGTAATTGAAGATGATGGTACAAATACATTGATCCATGATTCATTTAATGTTAGAATGGATGATGATGATGACGTTGATAATGAAAATGATGATGACTTTGGCGATGTTCACGATATACCTTTTCTCGATAAGGCATATGAACCCCTTTATGAAGGCTCCAAAACAAATCTTCTCTCTACTATATTGTTGATAATGAACTTGAAGGTTATGAATGGTATTTCAAACATTGCAATCACATGGATGCTAAGGTATGTAAAATAATCCATCACATATATAGGATCGTGATAAATTTTATTTGTATTCCTCTAATAATTGTATTGTTAACTCATTATTGATCATCGTACGGATGAAGCGTGTTTCGTTAATATTATTTATTTATTACATTAACAATTTTTTTTATTTTTTTGTAGCTTCATAGCTGAATTTTTGTTACCACCATCAAATATTTTACGTCGCACATATCGATATTTATCTTCCATCAGGAAAGAGATTAGAATGCATTATGAAGCAATTCATGCATGCCCCGATGACCGTGTTATATATTATAATCAGCATGAATTTGCAATAGAATGTCCGGAATGTCATGTGAGTAGATATCGTATAGATAAAGTAACAAAAAAGGTGCCTGAGAAGGTTCTTTGTTATATTCCCATCATTCCACGTTGGCAACAACTATTCAGGTGCAAAAACATAGCACAATTTATGGATTAGCATGCCAAGAACAGAAGTCAAGATGATGTTATCCGAATGCCTGCAGATGGTTTTGCTTTTAGAGATATGGAGGAAAAGTGGACTCACTTTAAAGAAGAACCACGTAATCTTAGGATTTCTTTGGCAGCAGATGGTGTTAATCCATCTACACAAATGAAATCCATTTACATGGTGTGGCCTATTTTTGTTATCAACAATAACATTCCTCCATGGTTATCAATAAAGAGGGAACACATAATGTTGTCGATGATTATTCCAAGTTTTTTTGTCGAAAACTGTTTTATTTATAATGTAGTTGTGGCATCTCATTTTTCGTATTATGTTTCTTAATTTCATATATATATCTATTATTTTACTCTTGTGCATGGTTTATATATCTTAATGGCTCTCATAATGATATATTTTATTTGTACTTCAAATGAATCAGGTAAGTTCCAAGTCAAAGAAATGAATGTATACATCAAACCTCTTATAGATGAGCTACTGAAGTTATGGAATGGCATAACTATGTATGAAATATCTATACCAATACGACGAAGGCAATTTCAATTCCATGTAATGGTTGTATGGACAATACACGATGCCCCTGGGTTAACTTCATTTTATGGTTTGTAATTTTAAGTTCCACTTTAATTGCATTTAATGACATGGAGTAGTTAGAATAGTTTATATATGAATATATTTGACATAGATATTCCATATCTAAATATTGTAGGTCTTCAGACAAAGGGTAAATTTGCATGTCCAGTTTGTGGTCCTAAGATAAAATCTCGCTGTTCAAAAAGATTAAGAAAGGAGGTGTTTGATGAGTATAGGAATTTCTTCTCTAAGAATCATAGGTATAGAACAACTGAAAGAAATATTTTCAGTGGGAAGTAGGAGACTGCATTAAAACCACGGAGAATGACACCTCACCTTTGGAAGATGCAATACAATATAAATTGTCATCATGGTACGTATGGATCATCGTATATGAATTGTTATCTATTTTAATTTTTATTGTGAGTTGTTTGTTTTAGTGGCCATATTTGATTTATGATGTAATTTATTAATTATAAAATAGTATTCATGATGTACATCGTGATCATGAAGGCATTAATGGGATTCCACGAGGAATGAAAAGTTATCTTATTCAATTCAGCAGGTTTCCCTACTATGAGCACCTACAAATTGCTCATTTGTTTGATATAATGCATATTGGAAAGAATGTTACTGAAACCTTATGGCGACTACTAGAGCTAAGGAGGGAGAAAGATAAAGTTGTGAAAGTGTGCAAAGAAATTCAAGAAAGAAACCATGCAATGAAAGATGTCATCCAATTTCATACCAATGGAGAACAAGTTAATATAAACTCAATTCCATGGATGTTTACGAAGCAACAAAGAAATGTTGTCAAATAAGTAATGCGG
>LPNX010689609.1:69661-74661 GCA_001517045.1 Pseudotsuga menziesii | reverse complement strand
TGATGACAATGAGGGTCATGACGACGATGATGAAGATGACGATGATGATGAAAATGGCGTTGATGATGATGATGATGATGATGAGGGTCCTGATAATGAAGATAACGATGTTGAAGATGACGACGACGACGATGATGATGATGATGACGATGATGATGACAATGACGTTGATGATGATGATGAGGGTCCTGATAATGAAGATAACGATGTTGAAGACGATAATGACGATGATGATGATGTTGATGGTGATGATGGTGATCATTGCCATCATCATCACCGTCATCATCACCATTACCATCATCATGATGATGAAGACGACGACGACGACGACGATGATGATGATGAGGGTCATGATAATGAAGACCACGATGTTGAAGACAACAAAGATGATGATGACGATGATAATGATGATGATGAAAATCATGAAGATGATGATGATGAACATAATGATAATTATTAGGTGAGATTGTATGGATTAGCTGAGATCGCCATCATCATCATCATCATATTATAATAAAAAATACTATTCCTAAGTTAAAAATACATATACTAAAAAATACATATAGCTAAGTTAAAAATACTATACCTAATAAAAAAATACTATTATGGAAATACATATAATATAAATAAAATACATATAATATAAAATAATATATAATAAAAATAAAATACATATAATAAAAAATAAATAGTCTATTTGGACATTGGCGCGACTCGTTTTGGACAGTTCTATGCAATTTGGAGGTTTTTGTGAATTTTGGAGTAGCTCCGATGGAGCTCTAGGTTCAGAATTGGAGCTTACGGTTGATAATTGGAGCTCGCGGTTGCGAATTGGAGATCAGGGTTCAAAATTGGAGCTCATGGTTGAGAATTGGAGCTCACGGTTCAAATTTGGAGCACAGGGTTCACATTTTGGAGTTCACAGTTTCAATTTGGAGCTCATGGCTCAATGGGTAAGCATCATGACCTCATTTTTTGGGCATGCAACCGGTTCAAGGTTTTATATTGAATTGGCATGCAACCAGTTCATGGTTTTAGTTTTTTTGTGCATGCTATGATGTTTGATCCTTTCTATCGATCTCAAAAAGTAGCGGTCCAATATTGAATTTCCTTAAGGGAGAGGGGACGCTGTGCTATATAATTTGATACCATCAACCGCTCACTTTGGAAAGCTGCTCTAGCACCTCAATCTCATAAAACCATTTCCCAATAACTAGGGTTGGGTTTTACCATCAGCACCCCTATTGGTCATTCCGTTCTTGTGACATGCAGAATCAGAGCCTGGACTTCTGGACTTAGAATATTTAGTTAATAAGTGCTTACTTAGAACATGGTTCGATCAATATGCTCGTAATTAAGTAAACAACATGCTCGTAATCCTGCTTCCACTAGGTAAACTTCATTGAAAGGCACGACTCATATAGTGCTGTGATGTTTGCTTTTTTTTTCCAAAGAAAAAAAGCATAATTTTATTTCATCCGTAGAGAGACAAAATTACATTTTGTAGATATGCAATGCATATTTGTAACCATATTTCAGATCCCATACAAAACAAAAGTCTATAAACACTTCCCAAACCCATTCATCGGATGATAAATCACCCCATCTATCCACAAAAATAGAAACAGAGAACAATTTCATGGTACCAAGTTCATTCCATGAGAACGGAAAGCTAAAACATCCCATATAGTCAGCAGAATAGTAATGGAAATATCATCCAACTGTCATATGCAACAGCTCACAAACATAGAAATCAATACTGTCCAAAAAACACAACGAACATCTGGCTCGAAGCCATAGATCAACAGCAAAGTCTCATAACGTCTCTATGATGTTTGTTGTGTATTCCAAACTGAAATTTTAGATGCCCTAGATTGCCACATTACATTAGGATAGATGAGAGATAGGGGAAACATTATCTCTTGGCTCACCGTAGCCCACCCATCATCGAAGATACAAGGGAGTAGGGAATAGTTCTATGTGAATAATCGACCCAAATAAACTAATGGTTTACCTTCATAAATAGTTCCCACTCTTTATTACGTGCCAAGATATTGTTACAACAATTAGAAATCTGACTTGAATAAGATGAATCCCCCACCCCTATATGATTGTAAAGGGTTTTTCAATGTTGGAATGAACTTGATTAACCACTCGATTTCCAAAATTGATCTAACTCAGTTTATGGATGATTGGATTTTTCTTCATGTCATTTAGATCATCCATGTCTATATGTATCCGAGCTATGCATCAAATAAAATGGATAGCATATACAACAAGGGGGTTGTCCACTGGACAGGGGAAACACATGGATTACCAACATGAGGGAAAACCATTGAATATGCTAATGCTTGGACTATAATAGTCCACCTTGGTTGGACACTAATGCAAACCTGTGTATGAGTTTGAGCCAACATTTACATCCACTCTACAGGATCTCCAGAGAACTAACATCATTATTTTTCCATTACTATAAAGGAGATGTACTAGAATATTTTCCTGGACTTGTTGATTTAACTGTTAAGTTGAACCTAAATGACAAACAAAGAGGAGCACTAAGCAAGCTACAACACTTTGTAGGAAATCGAATGAGTAGAGATATAATGATGTTAGTTCCTGGAGATCCTGTAGAGTGGATGCTTGGTTTCTCTATAGGTTCCAAATATTTAGGTTCCTCATCAGATGCTTCACTATATGAATCATATATGGGGCCCCCAAAAATATGATTATTGATTTCAAATATAATATCCAACTCTTCATGAAATGGATAAATGCATGCATTTTCCATCTCATCATCAAACAAGGGTTTGCCTACAAAATATTCCTCATCAGAATCTCAACAATATGGACCATCTAATTCATATTATTTGGATGAGGAAATATAATAGGATAATGGGTTCTTTCATAACCAACAACCCAAAGGGTCTTTGTCTATACTTCCTGCTTCTTCACCAACTTGAATCCTTCCTTATCAGCTTTCAAACATGGGTTTTCTTCGTTGTGCATGCATTTACTTTGATCAGATAATGACATACCCAATTTGACAGTTTTAGCTAACCTGCATTTGACCCATATTGGTTGATATGGATTCTAAAGTCTGGCCAGTGTAAGAGTTACAATTAGTGGACGAACCCATCACATTTTGGTTCACATTCAAATTGATTTGATTGTTTTTATGTGAGTTATCTCAGCAACCAGTACCCAAATAAGCTATTAAGACGACTCTACCCAAATGCGATGCTTAAGGGAGGTTTAGAGAAGGATTCGAGTTCCACCATAGCCACGATAGTTAGAGTTTTTTTGCTCACATGTATGCTCAGTCCATTGGAGAAGGATGAAAATCGGTCACTGCCCCGAGCAGGATTACCGCACGGGGACTTCACTTAGTGAAAATCTCACATAGCACGTGCGATCGTGGGATATTAAAGAATACCCTTAATTTCCATGGATATTGACCCAAACTCTTTTTGTTGAAACCCCCTCCCAATACTTAAAACCTCCTCCCCACCCATTTTTATACCCCAATCCTTATAAACCACCCTACCCACCCCCACCTTAAACCCCTCAACTCCCCTAATACCTGCAATATATTGGTTCAATTTTTAACTATTTTAAAACCCACAATATGAACTAACATGATAGGATATTGGTAAACAAGTGAAGCCCCCGTGGATTACCGAGCCATGTTTTTTTATAAGCAAGAAACTAGAACCTAACCCCTATATCATTGAAGAACGTTATAAAATCCCTAGGTTAGAAAGAAACTCGAACCTAACCCAGTATTTTCCAAATTGTAGCGACAATAGGGGTTTGCCAGAATTCTGCCAAATGTTATGGATTTCTTCTTTAAGGTGTTTTATTATAGAAACCTTATATTAGAAATCAACTTGAACTTTGTCCACATGAATTATATCTCACAAAAGATAACAAGGGTTCAGCGAAGCAACGGTGACGATTCCTGGTATTATGCTTCACAAGTTTGCAATGTTGCAACCTAATGAAACATAATACCAGGAGTCGTCCCCATTATTATCCAACACTTATTATCTATTTTAGAGTTAGTGAATTGAAAGTGGTTAAGTCACGCAAAAAAGAAAGGTAATAAGTTTGACTAAATAAACTATTTTGATAATTGTACCTACATCTTCCGCTACATGCATTGCTTGCATGCCTCACCTATCTCGACGTACTATCAACATTATTATTATTGGTATGTGTACCTTCTCTCAATGACAGTATTATTTTAGGGATGTATTGAGGTTTATACCACATATTTGATAGTGTATGCATCCAATACTTGCTAGTTACTTGATCACTATAGGGGAACAACTTCAGTTCTATCCTGTTAACCTTACTTCATCCAGCTAAAAGTAGTTCACATATTTAGAGAACACAATACTAAGGCTAATAGCTTATCCAAAGAAGCATTAACCTTGGCCTCAGGCCATTTTCAGTTTACTGAATTCACTGATGGTGAATGTACTGGTCAGGGCACTTTCCATCTTTTCTAGCCCTTAGCACTTGAGTCTTTTATGTGTTGTTGATATTGAAATCCTTTGGATGATTGAGGTGGATGATACCCTCATATTACTGATCTCTCTTGTTTATTGCTTCTTTGGATTAGCTACTTCAATATTAGACTCGAATTCTCTGTCTGTTGAAGGTTAGTGATGTGGATGTAATCAAGATTCCTAGATTATAGGTGTTACCTTTGAAGGTTTGTCCAGTATTCCTGTGAAGTTGATCAATTGTCATCTGTATGCTAATGATGAACATAGTTGTATCTATTCCATGTTCTTAGCAATAGCTGAAGTTGTAACTAAGTTACCTTTGATTTCAATGAAATAACAAGGAACTGATATTTTCCCCTAGAAAAAAAAAGTTACTTGATCACTAATATCAATTGATATTCCATCACTCTTATTGGTAACTCCAATTTTTTCACATTTCTAGTAACCTAAAAATTCCAAACTCTTTGTTTTTACGTAGTTTTTGTGACA
>LPNX010689609.1:47422-58695 GCA_001517045.1 Pseudotsuga menziesii | reverse complement strand
TCCCTATAGGTTGTGAGTTGGGCATGGTACACATTGGTATTTTTAGTTTCCATTGTAACTTTTCACCCCAACATCACTGTGCACTTTATTACTCATAATTGAAGAAATCCCATTTGCAGCCATGACTTTTGGTGGTGTTGATTCTAATCACTTCAAGGGTAAAAATCAATATGATCTTGTTACTCGAAATGGTTACTGGAAGGTATGTAATAGAATCATGTTAGTTTTCCAGGTTTAAGATTGACTATATTTAAGGATAAACACATGCATACCATGTTCTTTGTATGAGTCAATATAGTTACTAGTAGGTATGTCATGGGATTAATATACTCTAATAAATCAATTTTTCTATTTCCTTTAGTTTGACATGGGAGACTTCCTCATTGATGATCAATCAACAGGTCAGCATACAATCCAAATTATTCAATTGGGCACATGATTGCTTCTTAAGAAATCTTATGAAAATATTGATGGCATTTTATGAACATTTTGTTGCAGGTTTCTGTGCTGGAGGTTGTGTTTCTATTACAGATTCTGGAACTTCTTTACTAGCTGGTCCGTCAGTAAAGCATGCATACCTTTGATCTTTTGTAAATTTCTTGTATAAGTTAGTGGTGTTTACTAGGCATGTGCACGATATGCTATTGTTGTAAAGCATAAGTGTTTCATAGCCACACCAAGGATATAGGGTAGAAAAAGCTATTTCAGAATCATAACCAATAGAGTAATATCATTTAAACCATTTTTCTTTGAAATCAACATTAGTAGACAATTTTATCAGCTAGAAAGTGTAAGTATGAACAACCATCATGTATCATCACATAGGCATTATTATCATCATTTAGATTAACTGTAAATACTATTGTATATCAACATGAATTACCAGCTGTGTTAACCATCCTTTTAAGTGTTTATACAATTACTTTTTAGCCTGAAAAGAATGCTTTTGGAAGGCAGAATTCAATTATATTGTTGAGATTTCCCCATAACTCAAATATGACCCTAACTTGGTTGATTTTGTAGGTCTTTTTTATAGGTTTTAGGGCTAGAAATGTTAGTAACATTGATCAGTAAGGAAAGAGTCCCTAAATTTCCCTACTAAACAATTAAATGGGGTCGTTGTAAGGCATAAAGTAACCTTTTATCAAAGCCAAATTATCCCAAACCCTGAAACATGTCAAATATGAAACCCTAACTCTGACTTTTGACTGGTTTTTTTAGGTTGCTTCTCAAGTTCGTGGATGTAGACAAGAAGATAGGTGATTCACTGGAGGATCTAGGGATAAATAGGCAGGCACAAAATTGAGGGTGGCTTGGAATTTGAAAATTGTTGTTATTTTTGGATTATTGAATTTTATAAATTTCTAAGGTTTTCTAGTTTATAAAAACGCAGGTCTAATATAACACTACACTAATCACACAAATGCATCTATTTACACATGAAATACTACATTTTGATCAAAATGACAAATCTTAGGGTTTTTGTGAAATTTACTTCAAACCCAAGGCCATGAGGGATGGTGATCAGCCTCCCTCTTGGAATATTTCCCTAAGCCTCACCAACTAGGACTTCCAAAAACAACCTCTAGGGTTTGTTGGAGGATCTTAATTAGGGAAAAATTCAGAGATCTAAGGACAAACAAGAGAAAAATCCTTCAAGAGGATGTTTTATAACATGTAAAAGTTGACAAAACCTGGTAAAAAGTCCTAATTCAGAGAAAACACAGCATTACAACCACCATTCAATCCATAGAAACATAATTTCACCAAACTTTCCCAATGGAGCAACCAAGAAAACCCTAGATCCTCCTTGTGCTTGTGTTCTTCCAACAATGCTAGCATCAATCTTGCATGTGCATGAAACCCTAGAATTGACCCATCATTTTACCATAAATCCAAAGAAGAAATAGTAATATATTTGATAAGTTTCCCCTGTGAATCCATAGGCAAGCCTATATCAGAGCATCTTCTTCCCATGAAATATTTTTCTAGATCCATTGATTTGCAGATAATGGTGCTTCCACATGATTAAGTATTGTAATTGCAAGAGGAACTTCACAAACATTTATAGATTCTCAACCAATCGTAAAAGGACAAGCAAGCATACATTTATCAGAATCCCAACAACTATTTATAGGATCAAAGACAATCACCTATCTCTTCTTTTGAACAATCATAGAGTGAAATTATGTTGCATATAACTTGATTTTAGCACTGTTACTGGATCCACCACCCTAGTGTGTAGGATCCGCTAACAATTGCAATAGGTTGATCTACCTTAGCTACCAAACTAGGCATATGTGTTGTTTCGATGGAAGGACTGTTAATGTTCAAAGGTGTTACTAAATCTATAATACTTCCAGTTGATGCAACTCTTCTTGCAATGGGGACCATAAGAAGAGAGTTTGATCTTATCTTGGCCAAACGAAATTGAAGGCTAGACCTGTTCATTCTGCAAACCAAGATCACTTGAATTGATTCCAGTCACTAAGGTATAAAGAGTTTCCATACCTAGTTGTTTCTCCCTCTGTTTCCTGACTACTGCAGAGGATTTCATGTTATATGATGGTCCAAGAGAAGTTGTAGACATAGATACAAATGTGAGAGGTTGTGACAATTCCACTGATTTTGACAACGGTGTTGACTGCAGAGCACCTCTAACCCTTGCTTTTTGGAATTCCCTAGAACTTTTGACCGATTTTATATTTTGGACAAGGTCATGCCTTATTTTACCCTTTTGACCTAGTTGGCCTTTTCTTCCTTAAGGTTTGATATGCTATTGCATGATATGGTATAACATATCAAACACTTTTTATGCACTTGTTGCATTTATGAAGTTCTTTGTAAATAACAGAACTTCTCTCTGGCCCTTATCTTTAATTGACAACTAAATTATTTTTCTATCCTTTATATTGTCCTGAGTTCTTCTCAAGTGATTTATATCTCCATTGGGCAACCCTAAACTACTTATATTTTACATTTTAGTCCTTCGGTTGACTTGGAATTGAGCATGCATTTTATTTATATGTTTGACAAAATGAATCTATATAATTACTCATTTGGACATGTTGAGTGAAAATCTATCATATCTAAAACACTAATTAGATTATTTTGATGCATAAAATTCAATGATCATCGACAGAGTGTGTGCTCTAGAATGAAAAGGATATATAGAAGCATACCATACTGATATGCTAGAGTAGGAGTTTTAAGCAAAAACTTTGAAAAAACATACAATTTATTTTTGTGATCAACTTTTCTAAGTGAAATATTTCAATTTTTTTTTGTTAAATCTACCAACAGGAGTCGCTTTTTCGACGATCCTCTGATGCTTCGGTGAAACCTTTTGACAGTAGTGTCACGACTCCGACACTTCAGATCGTCGGAAGACCGACGCTTCAAGTGTTGGGCGGAGTCGAAAATCCGACGCTTTCTGGATAAATCACCAACGGCGTCGCCATGCCTCCGACACTTTTGCCCATCAGAAGGCCAACTCTTCTAATGTCGGAGGGCGTCAAATATCTGATGCTTTCTGGATAAAAACATTGACGACATCGCCATGCCTCTGACACTTCTGCCCGTCGGAAGGATGACTCTTCAAGTGTCGGAGGGCGTCGGATTTCTGACGATTTATGCAAGTTTTGATTGAAACTTTGGAAGAGAAAACTGTCGAATAGGTGACACCATGGTTTGTCGAATCTTCGACCCACTTTGGTAGGCTATCGAATATCCGACGTTATGCCACCGACGAAAAAAAAGTGTATGTGTCAAAGATGCGACAGAGAAGTGTCGAAATTCAGACATGAAAGGTGTCAGATTTTGGGTTGAAATTCTGTTGTGTTAGTCTTCGTGGCTCCAAATCGTTGCTCCCACAGTCCAAATCGTTGCTCCCACTGTCCAAATTTTTGCTCCCACTGATATTATTCTTCGGCCAAGTTGCTCAGAACATCACTGATCACTGAACGACAAGCACTCGACGAGATCCACAGAGGAAGAAGATTTCTCGTGAAGCTAAAATGAAAATAGCGCAACAGTTAGTTTTTTTTTATTGTTTTATGTTTTTGTTTATTTATTTATATATATGTATTTAAAATAATTGTTTTATGTTGTATTTTATTTATTTATTTATGTTTATTTATTTATTTATATATACTAAAAAAGAATTTTAATATAAGATTACAAGTAAGATTTAATTTAAAAATATCTAATTTTGATAAGTATAAAGAGATATAAATATTAGGTGTTTGACATTATATGCATAGACTTTAGTGACGTTAAGAGTCATATGGATAAAGGGTTAACTATGATAATTGTTGGTGATGATAAGGGATAGGGTTTATAAGGGTTTGGGAACAGTTTTATAGGTATTATGTTTTAAAAGGGTTAAGTGTGTTAGGTTAGGGATTAGTCTCATATGAACCTTCGTTTATTTTCTCTAAGTACTATTCAATGTCCCAACAAAAAAATCCCTAACATCTTTTCATTACAGGTGTCATTATCTCCTTTTTCTTAATCCTCATCGAAGTGGCCACTCCACTTCCACTAGAAATGACCTTCTTTAACATGTTGACGATGATGAAGATGATGATGTTGACGATGATGAAGATGATGATGATGATGATGATGATTACGGTGATGACCGTCTTGATATCATATGAAATGATGAAAATGCTAACGATGTTGATGATGATGATGACGTTGATGATGCTGTCGATGGCGATGATGATGTTGCTGATGATGACGATGAAGATGATCACAATGACGACGATGATGATGATGGATGATTATGATGTTGATGGATGATGCTATTGATGATGATGATGATGATGTTGATGCCGATGATGATGATGAGAAATCCTTATGATGTTGATGACGATGACGGAGATGACGATGATGCTAATGATGATGATGACGATGCAGACAACAATGATGAAGATGATATGAAGTAATTAATTTGATCTAGGTTTACTATTAATTTTAAAAATAATTTCAATGATGGTGTTGATGATAATGACGACGACAACAATGATACAGATGACAATGATGACGATGATGATGATATGAAGTAATTAATTTGATTTAGGTTTATTTTTAATTTTAAAAATAGTTTTAATGATGATGTTGATGAAGATGATGATGTTAATGATGATGATGGCAATGAAGATGAAGACGATATTGATGATGATGATGATGTTAATGATGATGATGGCGATGAAGATGATGATGATGATGATGATGATGATGATGATGAAGATGATGAAGATGATGATGATGACGATGATGATGACAACGACGACGACGACGATGATGATAATTATGATTTTGATGATGACGATGACAATGATGATGATCATGACAATGATCATGAGGATAACGATGTCATCTTCATCAATTATGATGAATATGATCATGTTGGTGATGATTATGTTGATGAGGATGAGGATGATGATGATGGTCATGATGATGAAGACGACGATGACGATGACGATGATGATGAAGATGATGATGAGGGTGATTATGATGATGATGATTATATATGATGAATATGATGATGACGACGATGATGTTGATGATGATGATGAGGATGGTGAGGATGATGACAATGATGATCCACATGATGATGATGATGATGATGATGTCCATAATTCTTTTTAAAAAGAAATAAGATAAAATAATAGGTCTAATTAAATACTTACCTTTCATTATATTTCATCATTGACGATGACGACGATGATGATGAATACCATGACGATGCTACAGACGACGATGACGATGATATGAAGTAATTAATTTGATCTAGGTTTAATTTTAATGATGATGATGGAGATGAAGATGATGATGATAATGATGTTGATGATGTCGATGATGAAGATGATGATGATGACGATGATGACGATGAAAATGATGATAATTATGATTTTGATGACGACAATGACAATGATGATGATGATGACAATGATCATGAGGATAACTATGTCATCTTCATCGATTATGATGAAGATGATGATGTTGGTGATGATTATGTTGATGAGAATGACGATGATGATGATGATGAAGACGACGATGACAACGACGATGATGATGAAGATGATGATGAGGGTGATTATGATGATGATGATGATTATATATGATGATGATGATGATGATGATGATGATGAGGATGGTGAGGATGATGACGATGATGATCCACATGATGATGATGATGATGATGATGATGATGTCCGTAACTCTTTTTAAAAAGAAATAAGATAAAAGAATAGGTATAATTAAATATTTACCTTTCATTATATTTCATTGTTGGCGATGACGATGATGATGATGAAGATGATGACGATGCTATAGACGACAACGATGATGATATGAAGTAATTAATTTGATCTAGGTTTAATTTTAATGATGACGATGGCGATGAAGATGATGATGATGATGATGATGATGATGATGATGATGACGACGACGACAATGACGATGACGATAATGATGATGATGACAATGATCATGAGGATAACAATGTCATCTTCATCGATTATGATGAAGATGATGATGTTGGTGATGATTATGTTGATGAGGATGACGATGATGATGAAGGCAACGATGATGATGATGAAGATGATGATGAGGGTGATTAGTATGATGATGATTATGATGATGACAATGATTATGATGATGATGATGATTATATATGATAAAGATGATGATGATGATGTTCATGATGATGATGAGGATGGTGAGGATGATGAAAATGATGATCCACATGATTATGATGATGATGTCCGTAACTATTTTTAAAAAGAAATAAGATAAAAGAATAGGTGTAATTAAATATTTACCTTTCATTATATTTCATCGTTGACGATGACGATGATGATGATGAAGACGATGACGATGATATGAAGTAATTAATTTGATATCGGTTTAATTTTAATGATGATGGTCGCAATGAAGATGATGATCATAATGATGATGACGACAATGATGAAGATGATGATGATGACGATGATGATGACGACGATGAAAATGATGATGATAATTATGATTTTGATGACGACAATGACAATGATGATGATGATGACAATGATCATGAGGATAACGATGTCATCTTCATTGATTATGATGAAGATGATGATGTTGGTGATGATTATGTTGATGAGGATGACGATGACGATCATGATGAAGACGACAATAACGACGACGATGATGATGAAGATGATGATGAGGGTGATTATGATGATGATGATTATGGTGATGATGATTATTATGATGATGATGATGATTATATATGATGAAGGTGATGATGATGATGATGATGATGATGATGATGATGATGATGATGGTGAGGATCGTGAGGATGATGACGATGATGATCCACATCATGATGATGATGTCCTTAACTCTTTTTAAAAAGAAATAAGATAAAATAATAGGTCTAATTAAATATTTACCTTTCATTATATTTCATCGTTGACAATGATGACGATGATGATGGAGACGATAATGATGCTACAAACGATGATGACGATGATATGGAGTAATTAATTTGATCTAGTTTTAATTTTAATGATGATGATGGTGATGAAGATGATGATGATGATGATGATGACAACTGTTAACACCTGTATTTAGCAAAGCAGAAATAAGACTGTGGTGGAGGTAATATTATGTTGTTTAAATACTTTGGTTTAAGGATATAATGTAAAGGTGGAATGATAACCAAAAGGTCGGCCAAGTTAGTAAAGATACTAGGCCATGATGAAAAAGGAGAGCAAATCCATGGCTGGTATTCTCTCCGCTCTTCAAAACATGCGAGGAGGATAAGACAGGTTCGGGATTTTAACCAGTGGCACAGATCAAAGGTTATAAAGTTGTCCTAAGCAGATCCACGGCTCACATCAAATTCGCCTTGTGAAAGCATGAGTTAGTTAAGGAAATGGAGGCTGGAGGAATCATGTATACTCCTCTCGATCCGACAGTGGAGGGGAAGAATCGGGTCACATCAATGCATGGGATTGATTCCGTAACCGGAACCTGCACGACGGATAACCCGAAAGCGTCCAGCGGAATGTGTGTGTGGTGATTAATCCGACGACCGAGGATTAGAGGCGAGGTGGATCGACGGCCATTATGGTTTCCGAGGGATGAACCTGCATGCGGGATAATCCCGAACCACCCATCGAAACTCGTTATATGATGCTTGATCCAATGGTTGGAGATCAAAGCATAATAGATCAACGATTGTTATAAATTTCGGGGGGTGAAATTGTGCGAGAGATAAGTCCGATGCTGCCAGCGGAATTGGGAGACGTCGACAGATCTGACGGCTGACAAATGCCGGGCAATCACATCAACAGCTGGAAAGGATTCCGGGAGATGAACGTGCACAGCAGATAATCCCGAATTGCCCGGCAGAATCGGGTACGTGGCGGATGATCCGACGGTGCGTGGTTAAAGGCATATCGCATCGACGGCTGGGAATAATTCCACTGATCAAAGTTGCTCGAAGGTTAAAGTGAAGGAGCCCAGCGGAATTTGGTAAACGCCACATGATCCAATGGCCCACCGGTAAAGGTATGACAGATCGACGGATGTGGATGATTCCGGGACTCAGAGTTGCATGATGGTTAAAGTCAAAGGGCTCAGTGAAATGTGGGACGTGGCGTTTGATCCGACGATGAAGGGGGAAGTACGTCACATCTACGGTCATGAGCGATTCTGGGAGGGAGACTTGCACGGTGTTTATCGCCAAGACGCCTGGTGGAAAGAAGATATGTGGCATGCGATCCGAGGGCCAGAAAATTGCAAAGAATAGATCAACGGTTGGTAATGAATCCGAAGGAGAAAGATGCGTGGCTGATAGTAGATGGTGGTTGCGGAAAGTAAATGATCGTCCACGTGGCGGATTGTGGTAGGCTCCAGGGATAAAAGCGGCCTATAAAAGTAACATTGACCCACATCATTGTTATTTTATTTGTTGGGAACGGGAGAAAAGGACTGGTCTATCTGTCGGCTTCCATTTGTCAGTGCCCAGCTTCTATTCGTCAGGTGCGGACACGCTCCGGGCACACGCCTCCATAGTGAACCAGGTAAAGCTGAAACCCAGTAACTCTGTAATTCCCCTTCTCAAAGTTACCAGTGTGAAATTCAGTAATGGACTAGGGAAAAGAAGCTCAAATGTCGGGTCAAGTCGTAGATGATAGAGAAGAATTATTAGTAGACAGGGATAGGAATGTATGCGACCCCTTCCTCTCTGTGGAAAGCGTGTCTATTAGAAAAGAGAGATTATGGCATTACCATTCGTGAGTGAACGATGTGTTGAATGTGTGCAAGTCTTTCTTATACTATTTCACCATTGAGCAAACCCTCCATTTCCCAGAGTTCGCATGAGTGGTGTGCTGTGAATTATTCTCCGTCTCAAAGAATTATTGTCAGTTGGTCTGCGTCCAAAGTATTGTGTAGAGTTGATGCTGTGGTCATCCGAGAAATCCTTAGTTTGCCGGAAAATAACCCAGATAGTCGTGAAGTGATAAATGAGTCAATCCTAGTCGAATTGTACAAGAAGTGCGAAGCTGAAACCCGCTGTAAATTCCTATCGAGTGTTTTAAAGGATGGTCAGTGTTTAGACGGTGTATTCATGCCCTACCCTGTACATATTTTCAAGAGTGAAGTTCAATAGGTCATTTCTTTGGTGTGTCAAGTACTAGGCCTAGATGAGGATTGTTGTGTGGGCGAGGTCGTTCTCGGATTTTTGTTGAGAATGAGTTCCCCTGTTTCTGAGTCTCAGTCAACCCCAGTTTTTAATTTAGATGGATAGCTGGCTGAAGCAATTCATCTTCAGCTAAGCGAGTTCCCCAAGGTCCAATTTTTCGGGTTCCAGACTTATTTGCTTAATATGCTAATATGTTCCAATATCTCTGAGTTGAAGTTTCTGAGTACTCTGTGCTCTTCTGATTTACCAAAACAAATCAGCATGTTCAAATTTGCCAATTCGATCATGTCTGAGATGTACAAAATGATGTTCAATGAAGAATTACCCCGTGTCCTGGATGAAATGAGGAGCTTAATGCAGTCTTCACCAGAAGATCGGGTTGGAGACTGGTTTTTGTACAAATATTATACCGTGCTGAGAATATATGGCTTCACTGGTCAGCGTTATAGGCTACCTTCTTTCTTGACCCCGAGAATCTTCGTATTGGAATTCATGAGACAAAGATTGCTGTCTGAGGAGGAACATTTTTGTGCTTTCAAGAAGTCTTCGAACATCAAGTTTTCGTTTAAGGTTGGCACCTTCATTTTTAAAAGCAAGGGTGCCTTGGTTTTTGTAGAAACATTGCTGGAAAATATGGATTTTATGAAAGAACCAAATGTGAATTACGACCCCCACCAAGTGATCTCATTGAGAAAACAAGCTAACAGGAATAAGGCATTTGAACATCAAGTTGTCGAGGGGTTAGCTGAAATGGCTAATTTACTGTAGTTTACTGACGAGTCAAAGTCCAATGATGAGACACATCCTGCACCTGGTACAGCAATCCAAATCATAGAGGGTGTTAGTGTTGCGGTTAAGAGGAGTTTATCCGATGCTGAGAGTATGGAAGTGGACGAAGAGGCGTCCCATAAAAAGGCAAGGCTGCTCGGAGGAGGTGAGACTGTAGATGAAGAAGTGTCTGATGTTTTCAAAAAATCTGCCTTAGTCCCCGTGAAGACCGTGCAAGTCAATCAATTCTCCTTTAAAGGGTTAGAATGTGGTGTAGACAGTCCAGAACCCAACCCCTTATTTAAGTCAAGAGAAGAGCTCAAGGCGAGCTACATGGAAAAGAGGAAGCAGTCCCTAGAGGAAACGAGAAGTCTGCTCCCGAGGGTAAGAAACTTGTACAGTTCAAAAACATCTCTAGTTTCGGCTAGAGATGCTAAGAAAAATACTTTTAAGATGGCCATAGTGAACGACAAGAGGATGTCTGAGATAGAAGTCAGGCTGGACAAAATCAGCACCCCAGACAAGATTTAGCTGCATAAACAAACCAGTGACATCCTCTACTCAGATTTACTGCAGGCCATGGTGAGGATAAACAAATTACAGGTGTTGGTAGACAAATTGGAAGTCCAGTTAAAGCATGAGAAAGTAGAAAATAAGGCAAATGTTATTCAGATCAGAAAACTGCATGCGGACATTGCTAGCTCAGACAATACCCAGGATGTCAAGAAGTTGCTGGAAGAGAAAGATAATGCGCTCCAGGTTTTGAAGAAGAAGTTGAAGATACAAGGCTCAGACCATGTCC
>LPNX010689609.1:18029-38391 GCA_001517045.1 Pseudotsuga menziesii | reverse complement strand
GCCATTGAGCAAACCCTCCATTTCCCAGAGTTCGCAGAGTGGTGTGCTGTGAATTATTCTCCGTCTCAAAGAATTATTGTCAGTCGGTCTGCATCCAAAGTATTTTGTAGAGTCGATGTAGCGGTCATCCGAGAAATCCTTAGTTTGCTGGAAAATTACCCAGATAGTCGTGAAGTGATAAATGAGTCAATCCTAGTCGAATTGTACAAGAAGTGCGAAGCCGAAACCCGCTGTAAATTCCTGTCGAGTGTTTTAAAGGATGGTCAGTCTTTAGATGGTGTATTCATGCCCTACCCTGTACATATTTTCAAGAGTGAAGTTCAATTGGTCATTTCTTTGGTGTGTCAAGTACTAGGCCTAGATGAGGATTGTCGTGTGGGCGAGGTCATTCTCGGATTTTTGTTGAGAATGAGTTCCCCTGTTTCTGAGTCTTAGTCAACCCCAGTTTTTAATTTAGACAGATACCTGGCTGAAGCAATTCATCTTCAACTAAGCGAGTTCCCCAAGGTCCAGTTTTTCAGGGTTCCAGACTTATTTGCTTAATATGCTAATATGTTCCAATATCTTTGAGTTGAAGTTTCTGAGTACTCTGTGCTCTTCTGATTTACCAAAACAAATCAGCATGTTCGAATTTGCCAATTTGATCATGTCTGAGATGTACAAAATGCTGTTCAATGAAGAATTACCCCGTGTCCTGGATGAAATGAGGAGCTTAATGCAATCTTCACCAGAATATCGGGTTGGAGACTGGTTTTTGTACAGAGATTATACCGTGCTGAGAATATATGGATTCACTGGTCAGCCTTATAGGCTACCTTCTTTCTTGACCCCAAGAATCTTCGCATTGGAATTCATGAGACAGAGATTGCTGTCTGAGGAGGAACATTTTTGTGCTTTCAAGAAGTCTTCGAACATCAAGTTTCCGTTTAAGGTTGGCACCTTCATTTTTAAAAGCAAGGGTGCCTTGGTTTTTGTAGAAAAGTTGCTGGAAAATATGGATTTTATGAAAGAACCAAATGTGAATTACGACCCCCACCAAGTGATCTCATTGAGAAAACAAGCTAACAGGAATAAGCCATTTGAACATCAAGCTGTCGAGGGGTTAGCTGAAATGGCTAATTTACTGCAGTTTACTGACGAGTCAAAGTCCGATGATGAGACACATCTTGTACCTGGTACAGCAATCCAAATCATAGAGGGTGTTAGTGTTGCAGTTAAGAGGAGTTTATCCGATGCTGAGAGTATGGAAGTGGACGAAGAGGCATCCCATAAAAAGGCAAGGCTACTCGGAGGAGGTGAGACTGTAGATGAAGAAGTGTCTAATGTTTTCAAAAAAGCTGCCTTAGTCCCTGTGAAGACCGTGCAAGTCAATCAATTCTCCTTTAAAGGTTTAGAATGTGGTGTAGACAGTCCAGAACCCAACCCCTTATTTAAGTCAAGAGAAGAGCTCAAGGCGAGCTACATGGAAAAGAGGAAGCAGTCCCTAGAGGAAACGAGAAGTCTGCTCCCGAGGGTAAGAAACTTGTACAGTTCAAAAACATCTCTAGTTTCGGCTAGAGATGATGAGAAAAATACTTTTAAGATGGCCATAGTGAACGACAAGAGGATGTCTGAGATAGAAGTCAGGCTAGACAAAATCAGCACCCCAGACAAGATTCAGCTGCATAAACAAACCAGTGACATCCTCTACTCAGATTTACTATAGGCCATGGTGAGGATAAACAAATTACAGGTGTTGGTAGACAAATTGGAAGTCCAGTTAAAGCATGAGAAAGTGGAAAATAAGGCAAATGTTATTCAGATCAGAAAACTGCATGCGGACATTGCTAGCTCAGACAATACCCAGGCTGTCAAGAAGTTGCTGGAAGAGAAAGATAATGCGCTCCAGGTTTTGAAGAAGAAGTTGAAGATACCAGGCTCAGAACATGTCCAATCAGCTGAATTGCTAGCTGTCCAGGAGGAGAAAGATAAAATCCATCAGGAGATGATGGAATACAAAGGAAAGGCTGGAGAGCTGCAAGAGGAAAAGGATAGGTGGGAGACCGAGAGGGAGGAGCTTCTATCCCAAATCTCCGTGATGAAGAAATATCAGACTGAGGAAAAGGAGATTATGGAAGAGCTAATGAGCCAAACCCCTACCGGTGATGACTTATCTATTGTAAACATCCAGAAGCCGTTAACTGATTTTTCTGCAGATGACCTGTTGGTGTCTATGTCCCAAGTGAGTTTGAAGGAGGAATCTATTAAGGAGTTGAAAGCCAAGAATGAAAAATTAAAGGCCGAATTAACCAAGATAAGTGAAAGTAGAAAACAGATCTTGCAGGACAAGAGTCAATTACAGGAAAAGCTCAAAGAGCTAAAAGAAAAATGCATTGGGAAAGGCCCTCTTCAGGGGGTGAAACATATTATTTGGGATACCCTGACTATAGAGATTACCAAGTTTCGGCATTACTTGAGTTTTATTGATGATTTGTGTATACTGACAGAGTCGGACCAACAAAGACTGAAACTGGTGAATGAACACATGGAAAGAAGACCCCTCACTACAGCTCAGAATACATTAAATTTTCTGAATTCACTGACATACCAAAAGTTGCACGACATGGGCATAAAGGACGGAATCTCAATAGAGCTATCGGCGAAGAAGATCATCCACAAACACCATTTAATGAAGATTGTCCAAGAGAAGTCAGAAGAACTGCTTATGCAAGTCACTAAGTTCAAACAAGAGTTTAAAGAGTTGTTCGAAGATGGACTACCATCCTTCTGGAACGAAGAAGGTAGGATGCTCCTGTCTGAACATTATCATCACCTGCTTGTCCGGGCTCGCATGGACCAATCAAAATTTAATAGCTTGGAGAAGAACCTGACAGGGAAAACCATTGTAGACATGTTAACAGAAGATTTCAAAATCCTGCAGAAGTTCACCGTTATCAGAGCCAGATTGCCCAAGAAATCTTATGAAGCATATATGGAGCTCGAGGTAGCTATTCGGGAGATGATGGAATGTGACACCCCAATTTCGAAGCAGTGGAAAGCTGTAGAGCGGTTTGGGAAAACAAAGTATATTCTTCCCCCCTAGGAAACAGGTGTCAGGTGCTGAAGAGCTGATGGGGCAAAGACATGGAGCAGATGGGTTAAAGATGTGGAGCTGATGGGGCAAAGACGTGGAGCAGATGGGGCAAAGACGTGGAGCTGATAGGGGCAAAGATGTGGAGCTGATGGGGGCAAAGACGTGGAGCTGTTGGGACAAAGACGTGGAACGGTTGGCCGAAAGTTTGTTATCCGGTTGATTTGTACTTAGTGATCTGTTAGGAATGGAGTTGTAACAACCTCCTAGTGGTGTAGGAATTCAGTTACAAACTCTAATTTACGCCGATCATTCTGTTATTGATCTTCCGGGGGCAGACTTATTGTTTTATCTATAAATTTGTATCTTTTTATGAGATGGGGGTTGGAACCCATTGAATGAAGTGATTTGTGGAGAACATATCTGTTTTATTTTAATACCAAAAATGAATGCATGAGAGCTTTTTCAGAGATTCATGTGTCATTGATGTTGCAGTCCGTGCTTTCTTTCTTTGTGTGATTGTATTTTCCCCTGTGTAACACTCCATTCTATTTTTTCTTCATATCTGGAACATAGTGTTTGATGACTAGAATTCATATGCTTATGCTCTATTCATCGTTTCAGGTATTATATGATTTTTTCTACTAAAGTTGATATGGAATTCGTCTTAGACGCTCTGTATTGATGGGATGTTCCCTCGTCCTTTCTATTTCACCTTGATAAATGGAATGACTGCAATTATGTGATTATCTTGCCTTTGATAAGTCTTGTGTATACATCTTTGTGATCTTTTATATGTATATGACTCCATGCCCAATGGATATGTGATTGTTTCAACCGAACAAATAAATCTTTAAATATTGTTTACCATCTTGTCTTGTAAGATTTGTATTGAGAGATCCCTCTCTGGAATAAAATACCAATTTCTTCCTAAAGTGGTTTTGCTGTTACCTAGGGGTGTACCTTTTACAACCTGGGTACATTCTGAGTGCTAACAACAACAATGATGAAGATGATGATGATGATTATGATGATGACGACAACGATGACGATGATGATAATTATGATTTTAATGATGACGGTGACAATGATGATGATGATGATAATGATCATGAGGATAACGATGTCATATTCATCGATTATGATGAAGATGATGATGTTGGTGATGATTAGGTTAATGAGGATGACGATGATGATGATGGTCATGATGATGACGACGACGATGACGATGACGATGATGATGATGAGGGTGATTATGATGGTGATGATGATGAAGATTATATATGATGAATATGATGATGATGATGATGATGTTGATGATGATGATGATGTTGATGATGATGATGATGATGAGGATGGTGAGGATGAGGATGAGGATGATCTACATGATGATGATGATGATGTCCGTAACTCTTTTTAAAAAGAAATAAGATAAAAGAATAGGTCTAATTAAATATTTACCTTTCATTATATTTCATCATTGACAATGACGACAATGATGATGAAGACGATGACAATGCTACAGACGATGATGACGATGATATGAAGTAATTAATTTGATCTAGGTTTAACTTTAATGATGATGATGGCGATGAAGATGATGATGATGATGATGATGATGATGAAGATGATGATGATGACGATGATGACAACGACGACGATGATGATGATGATAATTATGATTTTGATGATGACGATGGCAATGATGATGATGATGACAATGATCATGAGGATAACGATGTCATCTTCATCAATTATGATGAAGATGATGATGTTGGTGATGATTATGTTGATGAGGATGATGATGATGATGATGAAGATGAATATGAAGATGAAGATGACGATGAAGATGCCGATGAAGATGATGATGATGGTGATCATGATGAAGATGATGATGATGATGACATTGATATTGACAGTGATGCTGATGAAGACGATGATGATGAAGATGAAGATGAATATGATGATGATGATGACGATGATGATGAAGATAATGACGAAGATGAAGATGTCTGATGATGACGATGATTATGATGAAGACGACGATGATGATGATGATGACGATGATGATCAACATGAGGATGATGGCAATGGTGATGATATTAGTAACTCTTAAAAAAAATAAGATAAAAGAATAGGTCTAATTAAATATTTACCTTTCATTAATTATATTTCATCGTCTTCTTCATCCATGTCATCATCTTCTTCATCCAAGTCATCATCCGTATCATCATATCCAGAGTCAACATTGTAATGGTTGGCCATATCATCATTGTCATCATCATCAGTTATGTTCATTGTGTCATCATTGGTATAACGTTCATCAGCATTGTTTGCTACATCATCAGATTCAACTATTTCTTAGAGTACATCTTCTATTGGATCATCATCATCACCTAAATCATGTTGATCATGCTCTGCATCATTGTATCCTTCTTCCATAGAACCCTCTTCATTAGCATCATCTAGGTTATACTTTACTGGTCTTCCCTTAGATTGTGTCTCACAAAAAATGACCAGCCCGCTTTACCTGGAACCTCTGAGTAAAATACATGTTCACATTGGCTTGGAAGAACATAGGGCTCTGTTCCTAGCTCAAACAACCTTGTGTTTACCATGGTAAATCTATTATCATGTTCAATAATAGTTCTATCGGGATCACGTTGATTCAATCGTAACCTATACCATTTGACAACGAATAGAACTACCTTAGAGGATTTAAAGTCACATTGTATAATATCTTCCAAATACCCATAGTATCAATTTTCTGAGACTTCTGGATGTTTGTCAGTTCTAGATGAAACATTGGTAACCTCAAAGACAACATATATCCCAGAATCTGATGTTTTCTTTGTTTCATCCAATTTTTTGATCCGATATCTACCTCCATTGCAGACCATAGCCTTATGTTGTTTTACCTGCAATAAGAAATACACAAAAATATTACACAACCATTCAATCCTTAAGCAGCAATAAATGGAAAAGAAGAACATGTACGTCAAAATGTAATTTTCAAAATAAAATATTTAGAGGGATTGATTAATTATATGCTTTCCATTTTATCTTCTACACCATATGCCAAATCGATTTCCCTTTCTATTAGATTTCTATCTCCATTGCATTGGGATACTTTTACCAATGAAGCCACACCTTCTAATGATATTCCATGACCCGATTGTTCGCATCATTCAATCCATAACTTCATCCAGTCAAGATTGTTTGCGATGTATAAATTAATTGCATCCCATTCTCGACCAATTGTTTGATGGCAATAGCCATTAAAATGAAAGAAAGGTGTAAATCTCCTGAACAAAGTATATGCTCTTAATTGAAGAAATTATAACTAGAAAATAAAATTAGAATATGAATGATATAATAAACATCCACTAGCTAATAATTACCTTTCAGCTTCCTCAATCTACCTTTCCCCTTCAATTTCTCCCTTTCAAATTTGTTATTGGAGTTCGGATCACAAATACAATGTAAATTGAGCTTTGATGCTAAAATAGGAAGATATTCACTAACATACAACATGTTTTGGTATACCATATATCCTTCCATCATAGATCCCTCAGCATGTGCTCATTGTATCACCAAACCCTTCATAAATTTCAAGTACCTCTCAACCATCCACATAGACCTTGAGTGAACAGGTCCACACAACTCAATCTCCTCAACTTGGTGTATGAGGTAGTGCTCCTTTGCAATGAAAAATGCCGATGGTATATGCTTCTGCATTTCACACATGAGACGAGGAATTTATCTCCTCCAATACTTTATATCTTCTTTATGGATTTATTTAGATGTCAACCATCTACAAGTGACGCAAACCAATAACGATATTTAACAAAAAAAACATTAAATTACATATGCTGAAATAGTGCACAAAAAAATATATATATACGGAGAATTAAAGAAACACTAAGCACATGCAAGTAATCGCTAGTTACCTCATGTATTTACAAATATTATATATAACTTGTTTGACATTGTTGTCAAAGTTGTCCAGGAGAGAGAGAGGTAGAACATGCTGTATCAATATACAAACCACGCCATTTATTAAACAAAGAGTATACAAACAAGAAAAAAATGTATACGCAGTGAAATGAAAAAAAAAAATTATATGGACATAACAATAATAATTACCTCGATGAAGACATGCCAATCATGTGTTTTGAACCCCGCAAAATCACCCTTTTTGGTTATGATATTCTTCAAGTTCGCACAAAATCCAGTGGGAATTTTAATTTTCCGCATTAATTCTTTGACAACATTGCTTTGTTGCTCCGTAAACATCCATGGAATTGATTTTATATTAACTTGTTCTTCGTTGCTATGAAATTGGATGATGTCTTTCATTGCATGGTTTCTTTCTTGAATGTCTTTGCAAGCTTTCACAACTTTATCTTTCTCCCTCCTTAGCTCCTGAAGTCGCCATAAGGTTTCCATAACATTCTTTCCAATATGCATTGTATCAAACAAATGAGAAATTTATAGGTGCTATTAGTAGGGCAACCTACTGAATTGAATAGGATAAATTTTCATTCCTTGTGGAATCCCATTAATGCCCTCATGATCACAATGGACATCATGAATATTAGTTTATAAATAAATTACATCATCAATCAAATATGGAAAATATAGTAAACAACTCACAATAAAAATTAAAATACATAACAATTCATATACGATGATCCATACGTACCATGATGACGATTTCTATTGTATTGCATCTTCCAAAGGTGAGGTGTCATTCTCTATGGTTTTAATGTAGTCTCCTGCTTCCCATTGAAAATATTTTTTTCATTTGTTCTATACCTGTGATTCCTAAAGAGGAAATGCCTATACTCATCAACCACCTCCTTTCTTAATCTTTTTGAATGACGATATTTTATCTTAGGACCAAAAACTGGACATGCAAATTTACCCTTTGTTTGAAGACCTACAATATTTAGATATGCAATATCTATGTCAAATATATTCATATATAAAATATTCTAACTACTCCATATAATTAAATGCAATTAAAGTGGAACTTAAAATTACAAACCACAAAATGAAGTTAACCAAGGGGCATCGTGTATTATCCATAAAACCATTGCATGGAATTGAAATTTCCTTTGTCGTATTGGTCTAGATACGTCATACATAGTGATGTCATTCCATAATTTTAGTAGCTCATCTATAATCGGTTTGATGTATACATTCATATCTTTGACTTGGAACTTACCTGATTGATTTGAAGTACATGATATAAAATATATCATTATGAGAACCATGAAGATATATAAACCATGCAAAATCTGACAAATGAGATGCCACAACTACATTATAAATAAAATAGATGTAGACAAACAAAGCTGGAATAATCATCGACAGCATTATGTGCTCCCTCTTTATTGACAACCATGGAGGAATGTTATTGTTGATAACAAAAAAAGGCTGCAACGTGTAAATGGATTTCATATGTGCAAATGGATTAACACCATCTACTGCCAAAGAAATCCTAAGATTACATGGTTCTTATTTAAAGTGAAGCCACTTTTCCTCAATATCTCTAAAATCATAACCATCTGCAGGCATTCGGATAACATCATCTTGACTTATGTTCCTGGCATGGTAATCCATAAATTGCACTATGTTTTTGCACTTGAATAGTCATTGCAAACATGGAATGATGGGAATATAATGAAGAACCTTCTGAGGCACCTTTTTTGTTACTTTATCTGTACGATATCTACTTACATGACATTCCAGACATTCTGTTGCAAATTCATGCTGATTATATTATATAACATGGTCATCGGGGCATGCATGAATTGCTTCATAATACATTCCAATCTCTTTCATGATGGAAGATAAATCTCGATATGTGCGAGGGAAAATATTTGATGGTGGTAACAAAAATTCAGCTATCAAGCTACAAAAAAATAGTTAATGTAATAAATAAATAATATTAACGAAACACACTTCATCCGTACGATGATCAATAATGAGTTAACAATACAATTATTAGAGGAATACAGATAAACTTTCTCACGATCCTATATATGTGATGGATTATCTTACATACCTTAGAATTCATGTGATTGAAATGTTTGAAACACCATTCATAACCTTCAAGTTCATTATCAACAATACAACAGAGAGAAGATTTGTTTTGGAGCCTTCATAAAGGGGTTCATATTCCTTATCAAGAAGAGGTATATCGTGAACATCATCAAAGTCATCATCATTTTCATTATCAACGCCATTGTCATCATCCATTCTAACATTAAATGAATCATTGATCAATGTATTTGTACCATAATCTCCAATTACATTATCAGTATGATCATCTTGTTCAATATGATCATTCAATTGTTCTCCATTAAACATACATGGTCCATGATCCCGATCCTGAACTTGTTCTGAAAGCACTTCCTCCAGGAAATATGTTGTAGGGTGTCTTTCCTTTAATATAAATACATGGAAACATCAATAGATATACATTAATATATGAAAAATAAAAATAATACATACAATTACCAAAACAAAGAATATAATAAACTTTATAATGTTAAACCTACAAATGCACGATATTCATTCCCCCCCTCAGCATGTCCATGTTCCCTGCAATGTTTTGTGGATGTTGAGATCAATATTCTTCTCCTCTTAAATCCACTGCATTGAGTACACGGGAAATAACATTTGCCATCACCCCTTCGTTTCGCTGCATCCCGCAGTCTAGCAAGCAATTGTCGGTTGACTTCGTTTGGATCTGGAATATTTCTATTTGACATTTTGTCACAAACTTCATGAATGAATATAACCAGTTGTCTTAAAAAATCAAGTTCCACGCATCAACATTTTTTCAAATGGAGAGAAGTCAAAGAATAAAAAAATCCCGACAAACTGTCTGTCGAAGAAAAAAAAAATCCCACAACCTCCCATTGAAGAATAAAACAATTCCTGAAAACGTCCATTGAGGAACAAATAATTTTCACAAATCGTCCGTCGAGGAACAAATAATTTTGCAAATCATCCGCCACTTCTACAACAAACATGTCAAAATGTTTAAAAAAAAATAAATTTATAATGGCTCGGTGTCGGATATTCGACGCCTTGAACATAGTTACCATTGAAAATATGGGACCAAAAAACCAAATCTTTCAAATCTTACATTTTTTTTTTAAACCTACCACATACCGTCAGATATCCAACACTTGTGTGTCGAAAAACCGACACTCCCGGGTCAAAGATTTGAAACTCTAGAGTGTCGAAAAACCGACGCCTGAGATGTCATATATTCAACGGTGCTATTGAAATTTACTAATCGTTGTACTTCTCAATGATTGTTGTCCTACACATCCATACGAAATGTCGGATGACGTTAGATTCTGACGTCGGATTTCGGGTTCAAATCCTCTTGTGTTGCATAGTCTTGGATAGTAAATTTATTTCCACTATTTTTTCAAATAGAGATGTGATAGTCCCTCCACTTGCCTCAAGTTTACTCCTACTTATTAAGTATTTATTATATTCTTATTGATATTTGACATGTCAAAATTCCTCAGAAGATTTCCATTTGGTAATAGACTTCTCCTCACCATTTTCAATTTGCTTGACATAAATATTTCCCGCATGCTTCTCTATTGTATCTAACTTCATTTGCAATTTTACTGTCTTACCCAGTTTCCAACTACATACAATGCATTTAACTTCTCGTGTAGCTTCATTCTCATTTATTGAAGTTATTGGTTCAATAAAAGGAAATCTTGAGGCCCATTCCGATTGGAATTTTCTCCCTGCGTCCCATTGGCCTTTCTTCTTTTTTCATGATTGCGAATGATTTGTGTTTCCTCCCAAGGAAAAACCTTCAACATTGTCATTGTCAATTTCTGGTTGAATTACATTTATCTCACTTGGTTCACTAGAGGAACCTGTTTTATCATTCATTATATGGTTATTAGATGCATTCTCAGATGTGTTGACATCTCTCTCATTAATGGGTTGCTCAAAAGAGTTTGAATCATGAAGAGAATCAGGATTCTTAGATTGAGGCTTCTGAAAGTATGAGAATACATCCCTCTATTTTGATGCTTTCTTTCCACGGTCGGTGTTTGACATCTCATTGAATATTTCACAATTGAAATATCAAATAAATCTAGAAACCCAAAGTGAAACATGCATGAGAAAATATAAATAAAATCAATACAATTTGTAAGATATCCATGATGACATGAATTCTATAGGCTAGAAAATTTAAACCTAGTAAAATAAACCCATCCATGACTAAATTCAAAATTAGGCTCCACTGTAACAAATGGAGGAAGGTTTTGAAAACTTATGGACCTACGAAGAAGTTGATCCTCCACAACTATAAATTTGACTCACACACCTAAAGGCCAACTAAGCACCAAAAAACCAAACATCGCACACTAAAAACATCTTAAGTAACAAAAACACATCAAATAAAAGATACACCTTCCAATGGAAATCCTGGGATGATTAGGGCCTAGGTCCAACCAGTGAAGATCGAAGGATGGTTACTTGGTGTCTTGTGAATATCTCTCTGGGTGCAAGCATTGGAATCACTCAACTGTCCTACCAAATTGTCAACCGAGGTTACCTTCCAAGCCTTTCCTAGGTGTACTAGAAATATCCTTCCAATACCACCTGTGTAAGATCCTAGTGTCTGGAGACTAAGGCTACCAAATATACACAGAGAGTCCAACGGAACAGTCACTGACCTGATCGATGTGCATGGGAAGGGTAGTTAAGCCTAAAACCATATCAATACCTACACCTTACGGGGCCCAAGAAGTGGTATTGATAAGATCCCAAAACGCACACCAATCCTGGTAAATGATCGAACAAGGAAGTGGAGGGGTATCTCCTCAACCGAGCTCTCATGCAGCCTCATGCTTAGCTCTTGTGTGAGAGGATCTTTCCTGATTATCTCTTATAGAAGTGGATTTACCTAAATATAGGACACTACGTTTGAAATCAAAGTGTTTTTGGACAGTTTAAATCTCCTAGTCCAAAAACCCATCCTAAGCTAGTTGATGCTCAAACCTATAAAAATAAAATTACCAATAGATTTTAAGTTAAACGTTCTTTTAATGGTTGTATTACTCAAGGTAGTGAAATGAGAATGGATGGTGTTATAGACTCAACAAATTGAAAGCAAATGATGTATACAAATTTCAAAGTGAATGCAACTAACAATGCAATTTTTTTCTTTTTCTTTGTAAATGAAAACTAATGAAACCTTTTTTAGCAATTTGAGAAACTACAAAACTGAAAATATTTTTTATTTTTCTAAAAATTTGTGAGAAAAACAACTAATGCAAAATAAAAAAATGCCTTTTGTCTTTCCATACACTAATGAAGTGATAATTACATCCTAAGCTAGGAAAGTGACATTTAGATAATGGAACATAATCCCTTAAATATCTCAATCACGTCCTTGTTTGTTTAGTGAAATGTTTGAAGGAGATTGATCTGGTTACTGTGAATTGATCTATTCCACATAGAAATCCACCACAAATCCAGAATGCTTTGAAAAATATTATACCATTATCTCATTAAATAAATCAAAGGAATAAGCAAAATAAGCAAACATTACTAATCAAATTTTAAGATATTCATTCAACAAACATGCATTAGCTTTTATGAAGGAATATTATAATGTTTATTATAATTTATGCAACTTAGAATTTTATTCCTCCCTGAAAATCCTTATTTATAACAAATATGGACCAAATAATGTGCCATTAACATGGCCCATCATACACCTAAACTCTAAGGTTTTGCATGTCCTCATGCAACAAAAGTATTTATTGGTCTCATGCTTCCATTTCCTCTTACATGCTCATATTTTAGATTCCTCCACATGTTCCTTGTAGTCATATGCTTCAACCTTCCATACACACATATTGGCCTTCTACAAAGGAAATATAGTTTCTTTTAGAAAACTGTGTATTTGCAAAGTGCTATAGCTTACAGTTTCTATAGTAAATCGGACATGTTAAAAAAGATAGTTGTTCTCTAGCTCATATATGTTGTTGCAAGATATCCTTTGTTGCCACCCCAAAATACAATGTCTTCATCATTAAATTCCTAGATTTTGGTGATGTTTTTCATATGGTGTTCACAATGTGTTACTACTACCTAATTTGTTGATTCAACTATTGTCATGAGAGTTGGGGATGCAATTATATTCGTGCTATTGATTCCTTCGCTCTAATACAGAGATTACACCATTGTGATTTTGGCCATTTAAGAGGAATAATTCGTTTAGTGGTACTATATATGCACAAAATAGACTCCTCTAGTTTAGACATCTCTCTGAAGTGCAAGTTAATCAAAACCTGAGTACCATATACCACTTTGTTGTAATTTTCTAAGTGAACAACAAACTCTTAAGGGTTTTTCATGGGATTCTAAAATATAGTAAATGAACTCTGGTTTGTAGGACCATGAGTTTCTTCTTATAGGAACAATAGAACCACAAACAACCATTCCCTTTGAATTGACTCCATCCTATTGTTAGAAGATTCCTCTTTATTTGATAACAATAGATATATCAAAATGTTCAGGATTTTTCATGCAAATATTTGGTTTTGTAGTAATGTAGGTATTGCTTCCTCACACGAGAGCTATATGCCTGCAAAACATGAATTTTCTGACATGAAATATATACACCTCATGAAAGCAAATTCATCTTGCATGAAAGAGAATCTTGAAAACCCTAATTCCTGTATAGTATCCAATTCAAGCCTTCCTAATCAACTATTCATGGCAATATTCATACTAGTTAGGATGATTCATGTGAATCTATAGAAACATTTATTTTTAATAAAAGAAATTTGTCATATCCCTTCTTGTCTCTGGCTAAGAGGAGTCAGGGATGCCATTCAGACCCAACTGTAAGAAGAAGAGGTAATTTTATGTGAGACTTGTAGTGGCTATTGTATGCCTAAATAAGCTCGTAGAATAATTCCTTCCTTTAGAGAAATATTAGACAATGCATCAGAAACTTAATGGAAGAGTGAATATCAGGAGGGTAGCCAATGAAGATGAAATGACAGTAGGGATGTGAAATAGGCATGTAGACATGGTAGCATATGAGAGGATGTCATAATTTTATATGTAGGACGTAAAAACAATTGGAGCATTTGATAAATGTTAGAAAGGACAAATGGAAGGAACGGGAACAAGATCATTACAAAGATGGATGTCATGTGGGCATTGAACAGAGGAAGAGTGGTTTCCACAGCAGTGACAGGGAATCAAAGCATCAATAGCAGTAAAAAGAAGAAGAGATTGAAGGGAATCAAACACAAGAAAGCATATAGTTCTGTGTAAAACCCAACATGATTTAGATAGGGAAAAGGTTGAGGCCATTACAGTTTTGAAGAACTAGTGTTAGAGACATTAAATGCATGAAGAGGATACAAGAAGGACCAGGATGGAACAACCATGAAAACTGTGAACAAAAGGAAATGCAAGAAGACCAATAACACAGGTAGAAGAATACAACCAAGAGAATGCATTCTATTAAGGTAGATCAACAAGCTTGAGATTGGAAACGACCATATAGACATTGTAAGTTGTCATAAAGTTCGGCCTAGAAGCATAGAGTAGGTAGATATAGGTAAATGAGTTGAGAGTAGGCCAAGCTCCCTAGTGATATTTGTAAATTTGTTCTATTTCCAATTTTCAACTTTTCATTAAGGAATGAGGAGATGATTTTCCAAATATTTAAAGAATGCTTGTTAAAGATAGTTTTTTTCTGAATTTTAAGAGCTTGAGAGTGATGGCTCTGAGAATATTTTGATACGATGAGAATGTATGTATGTATGGTCAGAACTTTCGTGTACATATACAATTATCTTAACCTAATTACCACATTAACCTTCTACAAAATAACTTCTTATAAGGCTTTCAGCCTTTCTATGAACTGCAAATAAAGATGAAAAGAACTTGTATCAGCATAATAGCATGACATGATGTCATTTAACTTGAGCATATACTCTCCAGCTTAACAGGCTACGTATTTAACTCCAGTTTAAACCATCCGAATGAAAATGTAAGAATCTTGATAAGCTGAAGAAGATATTCATGTAATTGAAGGACAATTAAAGGTTGCATTAATCTAAATTTAGGCATTGGCATAAAACTACAATTTGCAAGAAATGACTAGTAAAACACTCCAAAACAAAACAGGTAGAGACAAAGACACCATCTAGAAGTTTATCTTATACTATTCAAATCAATGGGATTTGTATTTCACAAGGACAAAAATTCAAGCTATTGGAATGTGACAATAAGCCGCCAATAAGCATCTTGGTAAGCAGAGGAAGATATCCATTCGATTGAAGGATAGACAAAGGGTTATTATTCTGAATTTAGGCTTTGGAAGAAAATACAACTTGCAAATAATGAGTACTAAGCCTAGCTAGGACACATCCACAGGGCCACGGCTAGGCTTGCATGCATTGTTACCAACCTATTCATGTTGGCACTGGCCATAATTGCAATGAGAGGAGTGAAAATATCACTCCTACATGGAATGGATACTCCAACATATGCTCAAAGCATGGAATAATACCCAAATTTAGGTTCTATTGGTCTTGTTACTTGGGTGATTAGTAAATTTAGTAGGTTCCCAAATAGTGGGTAGCATTTGATATATGAGAGCAATGTTATCTCTACAGTTTTATTTAGTATATTTACTAATGCTTACTCCCACATTAAGACAACAAGCAAGAATCTTCAAATTAGAAAATATTCTGGGAATCTATCATTGGAAACAAATCCACCTTCATACGCTCCAGTGATCCACTATTTATCATTAGGGAAGCAAACTTATCCTCTATTGCTATGAGTTGATTTAACTATCAGATATATCCACACAAATTGATAGCTTCTACAACCATCTACTCTCCAAGTATTAATGATGTTAAAGGTCATACTTAATATATCTTTGAGATCTAGCTGTTAAATGATTGTTTCGGGATGATTTCTATCTACAAATTTAAATAAATATTAAAAAGTATTAGCATTCTTCATTGGGGTTTTCAAGTTTGAGTACATGTATTTACATCAGCTATTAAGCTTGATTATCATGGTGTTATGATGTTATATAAACATGACATGTAATTTGTTGTTTCAATAACAAACCATCATACTAAACCATGCAAGAAATCGACAAGTCATGAAACTAGCAGTTACCAAAGCAGAGTGAAAGTAAAACACGGTTAATAAGCTAGATTCCACTACTTGGCATATTACAATTCACCAGCAAAGCCCAGTTTTTCATCTCTCAACCAACCCTGATGACATATAGTTGTTGGCTATCACAACTAGATTAGACATCATGTTCAAAGTAGCCCTACCAATTTCTAGTATATGATAGATCAAGTATCCATGAAGAAAAATATGACTATCACACCCCATGCAGGTTGCATCCTGAGAACCTGAACCAACCTTCTATGTCAGAAAGGATCCAATAATAGGAAAGGCTAATCTTAGGGCCTTTCAGTGGTTGGAGATATTCTTTGTGCTTTTTCTTTCTGTCCTCATCCAATCCAAGATGGAATATGGTGCAATATGCATCTGAAATAATATTCTTTTCCATGAATTGTCTTTGGTAAACATGTTCCAAGAAGACTTAGCTGCTAGTGAAAGACCAAGTCAATGGATCTTCTCCAATACCCATTTGCTTAAATACTTTGGGATAGCTATATTTTTTTTGAATTAACCCAATGTGAACCTTTATATTCACAGCTACCTTGCCATAGAAAATTAAAGCATATCTTCCTTACTTCTCAAGCATTCTTTTTGGAATATGAGCCAATGTGTGTCAGTACACTGGGATGGCTTCTAACACAAATTTGACAAAGACAAGTCAACAGCCATGAGACGAAGACACGTGTGGATAGATCACTCGAGCCAAGAATTGAAGACCTCGAATAAAATGCACCAGTATAATGCACATCCAAATTCCACGAGAGTGAAAAGTGATCAAAGAATTCAATTATTGTAAATCTGATTTAATAAGTACAACCCATAGACTTGTATTTAAAGGGATCTTAATCATTGTTCAGCTGAATTTTAGCTAAATTAATTACAATATTGAACATAAAGTGATAACCCATTTCAAATTGATCTTCTAGTTACAATGGCACCACACATCATATCAAAAATAAATATTAAAATTACATGTATTGGATTAAAGTTGATAAAAACTCGAAATTATAGCCAACATTACCCAAACGACCACATAAAAATAGATGACCATTTGGGAATATTGATGAAACTTGCAGAATCAATGCCTATGGTTGATCTACTCAAAAATTAAGCCAAAAAATTTTCATATCAAAACCCTAGAACGCACCTACATGAGATAGTCATTGCGGTTAGGGTTAGCAAGTGCAGAGCCCCAGGGGTTATTTTTTTCCCCAATGGAAAAGTGGAAATTAAGTTTTCTTGAGTACTGTAACGACCAATAATCAAGCTGAAGTGTATGCCCTATACCTTGGATTGGAATTTGCAAAAGGTTTCCATGTGCATCAGATTATGATATTTGGAGATTCTTTCCATGTCATTAAGCAGACAAGGAAACAAGTGGTGAAACAAGGGAGGCTTTGAAGCAGGATATATAACATAATTGTTTGGAACCTCTAAGGTATTAGTAAAGTCAAATTTCTGCACCTTAAGGAAACCTAATAATAGTATGGTGGATCACTTGGCTAATAAAAGAAATCGAAGAAGAGATGCTCAACCATTCTCATTAAACAACAACCAGGGTTTATATGCTCAACTAGAACATGCAAACATAACTGATCTACAAAAATAGTCAGCATTCAGGATTATGGGATGTCTATTTTCTGCATATAGGATTAATTCTTTGGAATATATCAGACTTTATAATTTCCCTCAAGCCTTGGTAATAGATACGAAGAAGGCCTCAAAATATGTTCCCAATCCAAAAGGTATTGATCTTGCTTCTTCTGTAACATGTTAAGAATTACTACTGACTCCTGATCAATATGAAAAAGGTTTTCTTGAACTTAGTGTGCATCCTCTTGTTCACTATTTATTTTGTTTGTTGTATCCCTTTGAAAACATGATCCAGTCTAAGGTTTGGGATTCCTAGGACCCATTTGGATGGCATGTGGTTAGTATTTGGAATCTTACCAAGGATTTCATCATGTTTTAATTTAGGGACTACCACATCTGTCTATCATGTAGCAGGGTCCATGGATCTATAAAAATACCCTTGAAGCATTAGAGGAAATTCCAACTCAAAATGGGCCTCCTAAAAAAAAAATAGTTAAAATAATAAAATAATATTTATTAATTTTGGAGGAAGTGTTTGTGCCAGAAATTGTTCCTAAGGATAGGGGAACAAGCCAACACAATCCCAAGAGAAAAACTCAATTCAAACTAGGGTTTAGGGTTTTGTTTATGTGTTTTTGGTTGTAAGCTTCAAGATCATGCAGGGAATACATTCATAGTAAAAGCAACAACTAAATCACAGACATACACTGATGAAGATTCCCAATATATCACAAACATCCAACAAAGAAACTATGCTGTGGTTCATACATTAAAAGATAAGCATTACCATAAAAAGACATCAACTAGCAATGAAATTACCATTTAAGAAGCAAAACATGCTCAATAACAAAGCCAACATAGACCAAATGAAGGGTAAAGAGTCATATATTCATAGTTTCATCAGTAAATGTATATAAGAGTACAGTACCATTTCTCTGAACAAGTCTGATAGTACAAGCAGCTAACAGACCTCCTGATGCTCCCAAAATCTAGAACCCTCATAATGACTTGCTAATTCTTCTAAATAGACATCATCTCAAAATCAGTTAGGTTTCTCCTCCTAACTGCCTCCATCGAATCCCTAAGCTAAGTAAAGTAAAAAGTAACTTTTTACAAAATTACATGGTTTGCTAAAAATAGCAAATGCTTAACAAAAATGTTTATCAAAAATGACCACTAACTAATAACTGATTTATATCTTCTTTGATGCCTCTACAAGGAGAGATATTCCATCTAGGCTTCGAATCCTTTTCTTAGCTCTTTTGTCCTTTTTCTCCATGTCAATTAACCTTTTCTGCAAGTCTTCATTTTCCTGTTGCAAGTGATCAACAGTCTTCTCCAGCTTTGCACAGTACCTGTCAGCAACTCTTTTCCTGCTAAGGAATTCTTTGGATACCTCTGCTAGTTCTTGGAAATGACCTTTAACCTCCAGCAATTCTTCTACAAGCCCTTTATTAACTTTGAATAATCCCTCATTAGTTTCTTGTAGGTGCTTCATGTGTCTCCTGTATCTCTGAATACTTTCCTGTACATCCTCTTCATCAAAATTTGGGATCTCTGATATATTGTCATACTGCATCAAGAGATCTGAAAAATCAACATGAACATCTAAATATCCTGCTTGCTTGAGAATAGTTAGATCCTCTTCATCCAATTCATGATCTTTAAGAGTATCTGCCTTTGCTTTATCTTTTTCCTGCTGCTTGGTAAGTCTATCTTTAATTTCAGCAATTATTTCAAATAATTCAGACCTAGGCAGTTCACTTTCTCCTACTAACCGTGATCTTTTTGTCTCTGCAGGTTGGGAAGAGGAGGAAGGCTTGACAGTTCTCTTTCCCTTACCTTTACTGCTCTTTTTAACCATTTCTGTTTTTTCACCAGAGGAAGAACTAATCACCACATCTTCCTGTCTGGACTCTAGTTTGGGGTTAAGTAGCTTTTTCATGTTCCATCTCAGCTTGTTAGTAGGTCTGGTTTTAGGTCTGAAGTATGAAACTACATTTTTCCCTTTCTTTTTCTTAGATTTGGCTGATTTTACCCTTGAGATAGGAAAATCTCCATATGCTTCTGGACTTGGCTCTGTCACAACAATCTGCTGCTCATCTTCCAGTAAATAACCTTCATCTTCAGATAGTATGGTAAGAGGGCTCCTTGGTTTAGTTTGTAATTCCTCTTCAAGAGTAGCAGCTCCTTCTATATCAACAGTCCTAACTTTCTCAGAATGTGCTACTGGTGGTGATTTCAAACAAGGTTGTACATCTTCACCTACAAACAATGAGTACTTGGCTTTAGGGTACTCTGAAACCACTTTTAGCTGACTGTCATCCTTCACCTGTTTTTCTACCTGCTCTGTCACCTTCTTGGCTTTGACCTCATCTTTACTTGTAGATTTGACTGAGTGACCTAGATTTTTGATCATAACCTTCCCCTTGTCAGTCTGTCTCTTTGGTTGCTGGCCTT
>LPNX010689609.1:6995-17397 GCA_001517045.1 Pseudotsuga menziesii | reverse complement strand
CAAAACAGCATCAAAACAGCTTCAATCCTCAAATCCTAAATCTTCCACTGCTTCAGATTTGCAACATAACATCACCCATAGGCTCATTAGACCAAGTAGAGATTGACAGCATGAAAGGAGAGAACAAAAACACCAGTGTTTGCAAGATATTCACCCTAGCCACAAAATATCATCAAATCCTGTACATAACAGTCAACATATCCTCCAGTCATTTGAACATTGTTTTCCAAGCAAGTGATTTCACAAATCATGACAATTCCAACAGTTTTTCAAACCACTCGAATAAATCACAAAACACCTTCTGTGTGAAACATGAGCATAACCAGCCAATCTATAAATATTCTTCATGTTGTTTCCTGTAATTTCTGGTTTATACTGGCATTAGGTCAGAGACAAACTCCATTCAATTAGCTCATTACAATCACCATGCATCATCACCAGAGTTTCGAATGTATGGGAGGACAAATTATATACTATCTTTGTTCAAACAGTCACTAAAATTTCGTAGGCTGCATGCTTTAAGTTCAAAGCCTCATTGCTGCTCTGTTCCTGCAAATTCCTTACAATAGCTTCTGATAACTATTTCTGTGGTGAAGAAGTTATTTTATGTCCCATTCTATCATCTTAACCAAGCAATTTCTCCAGATAATCACGCAGCAAGAAAAACCCAAATTTTTGAGTTATAAGGGTTTTGAAGCAAAGAACCTACCAATTTTTAACTGTCGTGGCTTAAAGCTCTGTTTTAAGGTAGCAACGGTCTCTCCTCAGGTATACAAGAGTCTCCAGATCATCTTATTAACCACAAACGAGAGAATTAAGATGCCCTAATTTTCTGCTGACATTAAAAATGTTGTCTTCTCTTCACAGGAACACGATCCACTTCTTTAGCGTTCTGACTCTTCTCCACGAACTCTCCTCTCCTACAATAATGCATGTAGAACGAGAAACTTGACAGTTTTAGTCGAGATTTGCTGATCTTGTCCAACTGATTCCACGTTTTTAGCAATGATGAACTTGCTTTGGCTGCATGACTGATAATTGCTAAAATACGTGTCTAAACTGCAGTCACACGTGTTAAAACACCTTTCAAAATACAATCATTCACTTCCAGATGAAAACCATGATGAAAATATGCAAAATATCGGAAAAACAAAGGGCCGCGATATTCTTGTAGCGCGCCCTTTGTTAAAATTTCCACCAACGCTACAAGAATAATTGCTAAGCCAAATTTTCACAGTTTTGCAACTTTTTGCCAATTTGTCGAAGGTTTTGACAGCTGCTAGGTTTAGAAAATAGGTTTAACTAGTCTCTCAACACATTAATGAATCAACCTTTGAACATAAGACCTTCTTTAATATCGCGGCCCTTTGTTTAAATTTCCACCAGCGCTACAAGAATAATTGCTAAGCCAAATTTTCACAGTTTTGCAACTTTTTGCCAATTTGTCGAAGGTTTTGACAGCTGCTAGGTTTAGAAAATAGGTTTAACTAGTCTCTCAACACATTAATGAATCAACCTTTGAACATAAGACCTTCTTTACCCCTTTTAAAACATAAAAATACCATCAAAAATCAAATAAAATCTAAAAAGATTGTGTTCAAAACCTATTCAATCACCAATAGAGTTTCTAAGGAGACCAAAACTGAAAATTAAAACCAAAAATTTAACTGAGGTAGATTGAAAAACAAACCAAAACTAGAGAAAATAAACCAAAAATTGAAGGAAAAATTTACTGACTCAACAGGAAGAAAAGAAAAAAACTACTTTTTTGTCTGTATTTCCAACATATCTCCCTGTTTTTTTACTCAAATTTCAATTGGCAGAGCTTGTTGGATCATCATCATGTTTTTCAGGTATTTCTTGTTTTTGGGGTAGCGTGGTACGTCAAAAGTATGTCGAGTGGGTACTCATTGGATTCGGAATTTAATTACGCACCCAACGAGCTCTTCCAGTCGAAAATAAGTAAAAACACAGGGAGATATGTTGAAAATACAAACAAAAAAAATAGTTTTTTTTTATGATACCTATCCCCAAATTTATATTAAAAAAGTGTTTAAGAGCTATACTGTATTTCAAATTTAAAGCAATTTCATTGGCTAACACATGATGACATGGAATTTGAATTAGAGTTAAAAGTCCCATTTTGAGTTGAAATTTCCTCTAATGTATTTGTTTGGTAGAATGAAGGCCTCTCTCCTAAGGTTTCTTCATATCTTCACAATCTAATTGTTCATTTTAGACGAGTTCCCTTTCCTTCTTATCCAATATTGGTTCTTTCTAATGTAATACCTTGTTTATGATTGCCTTCATTGTACATATGAATGTGTAAGTATTTGGAATTTTTGCACTAGTGTCCAACCATGTTGGCTAAGTATATATAGACACATCCTCTAATATCGTATATGTCTTGTAAAGGTTCCAAGCAGGAGCAAAAGGAAAAGGCCCTAATAGAGAATGTAGACTCAGGATTTTTTACATTATTTCTTAAGATAGCATGGAACATTGTATTAAGCACAAAAAGCATATAAAACAGACTGAAAAAAATCACTGCAATCACACGGAAAAGGGATTTTAATTTTAAAGGCATCTTGGGGGCACATACAAGTAAAAAATCACAAGTAAAGCTTGCATTGAAGAAGTCAAGCTCTGTCAATGGCAAGCTGACTCATCGTCCTAGTCAGAAAAAATCATCTGCTATCCAATCTAATCAGAACTGACGATACGAAGGTTTAAATCACAATTCATGTGACTATTGTACAGTGTATAGTTGTAATGTCCTCTTCTGCTTAGGCATTGAGGACCGACCCGCTAACCTATTTGATTCCTGTAGGTTCGAGCGGGTACTGACAGTCAAGGAATCAGTCGAAGACTGATGCCATATACAGAATATCTATGGCATCAATATTATATCATCATGGGGTAGAAGAAGGACACCAAAGCCAAAGGCCACCAACATGCATGACATTTGAGCATTACGTGATGATGCACACATCCGATTGAGTCCCCATGCACATGCATGCAACTCAACTGCAAATTAGAAGTTAAAGTGACCTAATTAGGTCAAAAGTTAGGTTATTCACAGTTGAAAGTTATAAAAGAAAGATAAAGTGAATGGAGAAAGACCTTTTGATTATTATTGATTTTGGAGCTTTTGAGTAGCAGCACAGCGTGCATCTAAGATAGTTGGGGTTGAAGACGACGTCTTCAACTAACAGGGTTTCGACAGTGAGATATCTTCCCTAGTCTCATTCAGGATAAACCATCTATGTTTTTCACCGCATCTATTGCATTCATCATTATTCAATGTTCCAGTGTATGCCAGAATATTATTTGCAGGTTTAGCTGTACAACTGGGGCATTTAGCTGGGAAACAAAATTCATTCACCGAAACTCCATATCACTATATTTCTTCCAAATGTGGCCTGCATCCTCATTTACATGATCACTCTACTGCATTGAGTGATTATCAGCCATCGGATTGCTCACCTGGAGCAGCTAGCAGCAGAATACAGAGGTGTGGGGGCATGAGAATCGGTCAGGGAGATCAGTTCTATAGGGCATCTAGAGAGGCCCAAACTCCTGCATGTTCCAACCATCCTATCCGGCATGGGTACACCTACTCTATGACCAACTTTCAGCTGAAACTAACCATCCCTTCCTAGAAAATGTCAAGCTTAGTTGATTCAAACTGTCGGGGGTATTACGGAGGAAAAAGAGGTCATCTCTTCATCAGTTCAATTTTTATTGCATGCGTATTCTCTCTAGATAAATTTTAGATGGCTTATCACTGGTAAGTGTTCATTCTATCCTGTAAACCCTAACCCTAAATTCAGCTATAATATAGGGAAATTTGCATGCTCGACTATTTCAGTAATTTTGCATAGAACTAGAAAATATCAGTATTTGGGATATTATAGTGGTATCAGAGCATGTTCCTGGCCATCTGTGGGAATGAAAAAGTATAAATTCATTCAAAAGACCCATTAAACATTACTTACCAGAGACAGAGATTTAGAAACAATGATAGAGGAGAAGAGGAGTTAGAGAACATAGATTTGGGGGACAAAGAGTATCAGTTTGGAAAGGGCACAGAAAAAATGGTCAATGATGATAAGACAACTTTCAATAGTCTCATATCATCCCTAAAAGAACTCACTACTGGGCAAAAAGAAATGATGAGTACCTTCAGGAAAATGACTGAGAAAAATGGGCCCACCCCACACAGTCCCTTATTTCCCAATAGTGATAGGGTATCCACCAGCAGTAGTAAGGATCACTTAGATCCCAACATGAAAATCCATCCCCATATATACAAGCCTTTTTGACCCACCATTCCTCAATTCTTAGATATTCCAGTCGTAGTGCCTCTAGCACAAGCAAAACCAAAAGAATACATGAGAGCCTATCTGTGAGAATATAGAGCTTTAGGAGAGGACTTCCATTCATCCATCACCTTCACTGACTTCTTCCAATTTAAAAGTAAGAACAAACCCAAAGATTACAATATTCCATTCACCCAGAACTATGAGTTATAGCACACTGTAGGAAAACTGACTATCCCTACCTTTGAGGGCACCCAGGGTGGCCCAACCTGGAATTCGGTGCAGAAGTTGGATACATACTTCCAGCTCAACCCCATGATTGAGATAGATTCCATTAAATTGGCTACCTTGCATTTAGATGGAGAATCCCATGAGTGGTGGTACCACGGGTTAGTGACACTAGGTCACAATACCATCACATCGTACCTAGATTTTACATAGAGGCTCATTGAGCGGTTTGATCGGAAGGACCTTGAGGTACACTTTAGAGAGCTGGCATAGCTCAAGAAGACAGGTAGTTCAGATGCATTTATTTCATAATTTCAAAGGATAGCATTCATGGTGACAGATATATCAGAGAGTAGGTTGATTATTTTATTCACTAAGGTTTCATTGAACCCTTATGGGGATGGGTCAAGTCTTACAGGCCCACCACCCTAGCAGATGCCATTAGCCGAAATAGAGACTTGTAGGATGTAGTGCCCAAAAATAGGTTTCCTCCCAGAACCAATTTCCCTATTAAAGATAAAGAGAGGAAACCCTTCCAGAAAGAATGGCCCAAGAAAGAATGGATGGACAATGATACCTGACAGGACCTTAGAAGAAAAAAACTATGTTTCCCTTTCCAGGAACAATGGGTACCAAGTTGCAGATGTTCAGGAAAATAGAAGGCCTACTACATAGAGGCCTATTTCGATAGTGGGGAGGATGAGGATTACCAAGATCAGGAGCAGGGAGAGACACCAAAGACAGTTTTTGAGGGACAGTCCCCAAGAGGTACCATTGCTACCATGACATGGGTTCCTAGATTCCACACTCTCCGGATCAAAGGTACCATACAGGGCCACAGAGTGGGAGTACTGATAGATGGTGGGGCATCCCATAACTTTATTGATGCTGCATGGGTTAAAAAGAGAGACATCCAGACTAAGAGTTTTGATGGGTTTTCAGTAGCAGCTGCAAGTCACACCATGGAGTGTGGTCAGAGGATTCATAAATTACCAGTAACACTTGGGAATTATACAGTGATAGAGACATTCTATGTGGTATATGTACCTGACATGAATGTGATACTAAGATTTTAGTGGTTGTATTCCATAGGGAAGTATTCCACAAACTACCAGACCATGGAGATGGAGTTTACAAGAGCAGAGGGACAGAAGGTAGTATTGAGAGGGATGAATACCTACCCTCCCATAGCAGTGACATCACACAGGATGGAGTCAGAACTTCGACAAGGAGATATTGAGTGGGCTGCAGACTATTTGGTTACCTTCAAGAAACCACCAGATGAGGCCACATAACATCCAGCTGATATAGGGGCCTCACTGCAAAAGCACAAGGAAGTATTCGTAGACCTTCCAGTAGGTCAACCTCCAGATAGGGGATTTGAGCACATTATTGTCTTAGAGGAGGGGACCCAAGTAGTTATTGCCACTCCTTACAGACATCCCAAGAGGTATAAAGATGAGATAGAGAGTAAAATCAAGAACTACTCAAGCTGGGGTACATCAAACCTAGCTCCAGTCCCTTTGCATCTTCAGTAGTGCTACTAAAGAAAAAATATGGAACCTTACGCATGTGCATTGATTACAGGGAACTCAATAAGAAGACCATAAAGAATAGGTATCCCATCCCTAGGATTGATGATTTGATGGATGAACTACAGGGGGAAAGTGTTTTTCCAAAATTGATCTCCGCTCAGTGTACCATCAGATTCGGGTCAAGGAATAGGATGTTCCAAAGACCTCTTTTTGCTGCCACTACGGATATTATGAGTTTCTAGTGATGCCATTTGGGATCACTAATGCACCAACTACTTTCCATTCATGCATGAACCATATCTTCAGGACGTAGCTACGTAAGTATATTCCAGTACTCTTCGACAACATATTGATATACAGTAGAACTTGGGAAGAGCATTTGAGGCATCTAGATGAAGTACCTGGCATTCTACAAGAGCAATCACTATATGCCAAAATGTCCAAGTGTGAGTTCGGCATGCAAGAGATGTTATAATTAGGACATGTGATAGGGGCCAATGGGGTCCAAGTGCACTTAGAGAAGATTCAAGCAATTTTGAATTGGCCTACACATAAAAATGTGACAAAACTGAAGGGTTTTTTGGGCCTTTGCACCTACTACAAGAGGTATGTCAATGGATTCTCACAAATGACCGCACCCCTCACAGATATTACCAAGAAGGAGGCAATTAGTTGGTCGGAGACAACACAAGAGACATTCGAGAAAATGAAAAAGGTAATCAGTTCATGCCCAGTATTAGCTCATATTTTAGATTCCTCCACATGTTCCTTGTAGTCATATGCTTCAACCTTCCATACACACATCTTAACCTTCTACAAAGGAAATATAGTTTCTTTTAGAAAATTGTGTATTTGCGAAGTGTTATAGCTTACAGTTTCTATAGAAAATCAAATATGTTAAAAAAGATAGTTGTTCTCCAGCTCATATATGTTGTTGCAAGATATCCTTTGTTTCGAACCCAAAATAAAATGTCTTCATCATTAAATTCCTAGATTTTGGTGATGTTTTTCATATGGTGTTCACAAGGTGTTACTACTGCCTAATTTGTTGCTGCAACTATTGTCATGAGAGTTTGGGATGCAATTATATTCATGCTATAGACTCCTTCACTCTGATACAGATATTACACCATTGTGATTTTGGCCATTTAAGAGGACTAATTCGTGTAATGGTACTATATATGCACAAACTAGACTCCTCTAGTTTAGACATCACTCTGAAGTGCAAGCTAATCAAAACCTGAGTACCATATACCACTTTGTTATAATTTTTTGAGTGAACAACAAACTCTTAAGGGATTTTCATGGGATTCTAAAATATATTAAATGAACTTTGGTTTGCAGGACCATGAGTTGCTTCCTATAGGAACAATAGAACCACCAAAAACCATTCCCTTTTAATTGACTCCATCCTATTGTTAGAAGATTCCTCTTTATTTGATAACGATAGATATATCAAAATGTTCAGGATTTTTCATGCAAATATTTGGTTTTGTAGTAATGTAGGTATTGCTTCCTCACATGAGAGCTATATGCCTACAAAACATGAATTTTCTGACATGAAATATATACACCTCATGAAACCAAATTCATCTTGCATGAAAGAGAATCTTGAAAACCCTAATTCTTGTATAGTATCCAGTTCAAGCCTTCCTAATCAACTATTCATGGAAATATTCATACTAGTTAGGATGATTCATGTGAATCTATAGAAACATTTGTTTTTAATAAAATGAATTTGTCATATCCCCTCTTTCCCGGGGATTCCATGCAGACCCAATTGAAAGAAGAAGAGGTAATTTTATGTGAGACTTGTAGTGGCTATTGTATGCCTAAACAAGCTCGCAGAATAATTCCTTCCTTTAGAGAAATATTAGACAATGCATCTGAAACTTAATGGAAGAGTGAATATCAGGAGGGTATCCAATGAAGATGAAATGACAGCGGGGATGTGAAATAGGTGTGTATACATGGTAGCATATGAGAGGATGTCATAATTTTAGATGTAGCACGTAAAAACAACTGGAGGATTTGATAAATGTTAGAAAGGACAAATGGAATGAACAGGAACAAGAACATTACAAATATGGATGTCATGTGGTCATTGAACAAAGGAAGAGTGGTTTCCACAACAGTGACAGGGAATCACAACATCAATAGCAGTAAAAAGAAGAAGAGATTGAAGGGAATCAAACACAAGAAAGCATACAGTTTTGTGTAAAACCCAACGTGATTTACATAGGGAAAAGGTTGAGGCCATTACAGTTTTGAAGAACTAGTGTTAGAGACATTAAATGCATGAAAATGATACAAGAAGGACCGGGATGGAACAACCTTGAAAACTGTGAACAAAAGGAAATGCAAGAAGACCAATAACACAGGTAGAAGAATACAACCAAGAGAATGAGTTCTATTCAGGGAGATCAACAAGCTTGAGATTGGAAACAACCATAGAGACATTGTAAGTTGTCATAACGTTCAGCATAGAAGCATAGAGTAGGTAGATACAGATAAATGAGTTGAGAGCAGGCCAAGTTCCCCAGTGATATTTGTAAATCTATTCTCTTTCAAGTTTTCAACTTTTCATTAAGGAATGAGGAGAGGATTTTCCAAATATTTAAAAGAATGCTTGTTAAAGATAGTTTTTTTCTAAATTTTAAGAGCTTGAGAGTGATGGATCTGAGAATGTTTTGATACGATGAGAATGTATGTATGTGTGGTTAGAACTTTCGTGCACATATACAATTGTCTTAACCTAATTACCACATTAACCTTCTACAAAATAACTTCTTATAAGGATTTCAGCCTTTCTATGAACTACAAATAAATATCAAAAGAACTTGTATCAACATAATAGCATGACATGATGTCATTTAACTTGAGCATATACTCTCCAGCTTAACAGGATACGTATTTAACTTTAGCTTAAACCATCCAAATGAAAATGTAAGCATCTTGATAAGCTGAAGAAGATATTCATGTAATTGAAGGACAATGAAAGGTTGCATTAATCTAAATTTAGGCATTGGCATAAAACTACAATTTACAAGCAATGACTAGTAAAACACTCCAAAACAAAACAGGTAGAGACAAATACACCAGCTAGAATTTTAGCTTATACTATTCAACTCAATGGGATTTGTATTTCACAAGGACAAAAATTCAGGCTATTAGAATGCAACAATAAGCATCTCGGTAAGTAGAGGAAGATATCCATTTGATTGAAGGATAGACAAAGGGTGATTATTCTGAATTTAGGCTTTGGAAGAAAATACAACTTGCAAATAATGAGTACCAAGCCTAGCTAGGCCACATCCACAAGGCCATAGCTAGGCTTGTATGCATTGTTACCAACCTATTCATGTTGGCAATGGCCATAATTGAAATGAGAGGAGTGAAAATATTTCTCCTACATGGAATCGATACTCCAGCATATGCTCAAAGGATGGAATAATACCCAAATGTAGGTTCTATTGGTCTTGTTACTTGGTGATTAGTAAATTTAGTAGGTTCCCAAATAGTGGGTAGCATTTGATCTATGAGAGAAACGTTATCTCTGCAGTTTTATTCAGTATCTTTACTAATGCTTACTCCCACATTAAGACAACAAACAAGAATCTTCAAATAAGAAAATATTCTGGGAATCTATCATTGAAAACAAATCCACCTTCATACACTCCAGTGATCCACTATTTATCATTAGGTAAGTGAACTTCTCCTCCGTTGTTGCACGTTGATTTAACTATCAGATATATCCACACGAATTGATAGTTGCTACAGCCATCTACTCTCCAAGTATTAACGATGTTAAAGGTTAGACTTAATATATCTTTGAGATCTAGCTGTTAATGATTATTTTGGGATGATTTCTATCTACAAATTTAAATAAATATTAAAAAGTATTAGCATTCTCAATTGGGGTTTTCAAGTTTGAGTACATGTATATTTACATCAGCTGTTAATCTTGATTATCATGGTGTTATGATGTTATATAAACATGACATGTAATTTGTTGTTTCAATAACAAACTATCATACTAAACCATGCAAGCAACTAACAAGTCATGGAACTAGCAGTTACCAAAGCAGAGTGAAAGTAAAAAGCAGTTAATAAGTCAGATTCCACTACTTGGCATATTGCAATTCACCAGCAAATCCCAGTTCATCATCCCTCAACCAACCCTGATGCCATATAGTTGTTGGATGCCACAACTGGATTGGACATCATGTTCAAAGTAGCCCTACCAATCTCTAGTATATGATAGATCAAGTATCTAGGAAGAAAAATATGACTATCACACCCCATGATTGCATCTTG
>LPNX010689519.1:147521-176839 GCA_001517045.1 Pseudotsuga menziesii | reverse complement strand
TCCAGTTTACTTTTTGTTTAATCGAACTGCTACTAAGGATTCCAGATTCCTTAGTAGGTGCTCATCAGCACAAGCTAGGGTGAAAACCCTAGCTACAATTCCTTCTGTATAAAATTGCATACCTATGTTTCTGTAATTGAAATGACTATTATAATCTAAGCAAATACAAAATAGATGGAAGAAAATACCAGTAATCTCATACTTCTGCTAGTAGTTGAGTGAATTTTTGTGTTTCCCCTTTGTTGTTTTGAGAAATTATCATAAATCCCATGATAAAATAGAAATGTACTTAATATTTACAAGGGATAAACTAGAAACCTCTTTCCCTTCAAGGAATAGTAGCTATTCAAAGACACAACTTTGTAAATGTAGAAGAAATAGGATGAGTTATGTAGATAAATGAACATAGTTTAGCTATTTCAAGCCACTCCATATGCAATATCTTCAATTTTAAAAAAATGTTAAAGTTTTGGTTAGGTTAGGGTTTGATATGCAGAAAATCAAAATTTTTATACTTTCATGCATGAGGCAAAACTAAAGCAAAGCTATATTCAAAACAATATTGTTGTAATAAATTTAAAACATAATTTCCATCTCTTTCAACTTTAACACTCCAATGGTCACCATGTTAAAATTGGTCATTGAGATGATTCACCAATTTCCAAGTACAAAAATAAACAATAAAAATATTATAATGAAGTTAAACTAATAGCAATGCACATGAAATAAAGCAATAATAGCAGTACTAGGAAAACAGTTAACAAAGAACAATAATAATGTTGGTGTAGGACTATTTTGAATTACCCTTATACTCAAATACTTTTAGGTTTAGATCTTATCACTAAAAGGACAAGTCACCAATGGAACATATGGCATACCTTGAGAGAGAAAGGGTTAGGAATAAGGTTAGGCACACACATTAGCATTCAATATGACTTAGGACGTTGTTCCCTAAATCTTGTATGTATTTTGGATCCCCATCATTTTATTTTTCCAAAAAGAAATCATTATATTCTATATTTCAAAGTTTGAAATAAAAGAAAACTTTGATATAGTCCTAGGTGGAATCACAAGCAAGGATTCTATAGTTTATCCTTAACATAGTGAAAAAATAAACAGTCCTACGTAATTAGAATTTGAAAGGAAGCACCCTTCAAATTATAATAGACGTGAGTTTGGTTGTTTTAACAGCAACATGTAATAAGCCATATGAAGAATCTCTTACAAAAGGCCTAATACAATAATTCCTCTTTGAAATATGTTGGTTTGATCACTAAAGCACTCACAAGCATCTCAGGCACTAATTTTCCAATACTTTAGTCAATTTTCTGAAACCCCATTTTGGTAGACTAATAACATCACCCTTAGAGACTGTTTGGACAAAGTAATCATATGGTTATATGCATAGATCAAAATTCTATAGTCCTATATTCTCAGAATAACTTAATCCTTCAAATAGAGAGGATTGAGTGCATTTTCCTAAGGCTCACTAGTTGGAGATCATGGTTCACAACACAAGTCTAACAACCCTAAAAGAGGTACCATATGACCTTTGGTACCCTAGCTTAAGTGTACTCAACTTTATGTCAGCAATAAACCTAAGCTATGCCCAACAAATATCCTATCTTTACTTATTTCATGCCAAGATACTCCAAGAGTGAAGTTATGAATATAATATATAAGCTTGGCAAGTCCTCTAGAATGGTCACTTAGGAAACCCTAGGTTTTACGGTAGTTACCGTAATAAAACATAAAATAAAGATGAGTACACTTAGAGTATGGTTTCAAAGGTCATTTGGTCTATAGAATCATTTGGATCATAAAATTAGAGCAACAAATGATCAAAACAACAAATGATCAAAACAACAAATTAAAAACAAAACTAAAATTCACAAACACATATCTTGCACCCAAGCCATCCCGCACCTCGACCATCTTTCAGATCCCCAGCATAGCTCTCCATCCTTCCTCTAAAATTTCTAGTGTGGTATCCTACGGGAGTGTCCCCAAACATAGTTCAGATTCCCGACATAGCTCACCATAATGCCTCTGATTTCACCATTGTGGTCTCCTATGGTAGTGCCTAGGGCTCTAACCCCTATCTATGGATCTTCCATGTCCTAATTAGTAGAAGTTATATGGTTTTCCCTAATGTACTAATGAGTTCATTCTCTCTATGGTCTTTAGCTTAGGAGTAAATCTCTCATCAACTGGTCTATAGAATCATTCAGATCGTGAATCAAGGGGAGCTTTAGGAGCATCTTCAACATGCAATATTGACATCAAATTCGACCCACAATGACATTAGTAAGTCCAAACCCTTAATAATTTTAGTAGAAAAAAATGTACGTATCTCTACATTTTGGGTTTATGTACAAATATGTAAATTTATCCTACCAGGTCAAGAGAGACCAAGACAAGATACTGAGGTGGATAGACCTTCTGTAGAGGTTGATGGGTGGACCAGTTATGAACCCATTCTAATTTTGAGTTGTGGGAGATAGTGTTGATCAATATTATATTACTAATAAATATGATGTAGTAACTTCCTCATTTAGAATGATGTTCACCCAAATATATGCAATCATAAATTTGAAAATGTCTGCCTCTAAATTTTAGGGTTGTTTAACATCGTTCAATCTGGAAGAATGTCAATTTTTACCTTAAAATCGAGTTGCATGACCATGTTTTCTAGTCTTTGAAGTGGATACTTCAACCACCTTGCAGGGCCTACCCTTGACAATGATGTATCCAATTTTTCTAATGGTAGTTGTTTGCTGCTGATAGCTTTTGGAAGCTCCCGACAAAATGAGTCATGTCCTTTGACTACCTTGTAGCCTACATTCTCAAATGGAATCCATTATTGCTAAGGTTCAACACACTAAGGATGGTTTTTATGTCTTATATTATGGTGTAAGGATAAGAGCAAGATTAATCACCCTTAGAGACTGTTTGGAGAAACTAATCATATGGTTAGATGCACATATCAACATCTAGTTTTAGCAGCAGATATTATACGTCTTAGTCAAATTGTTCCATTTCTAGGGTTGATTTTTTACTTCACCAAAATAATGAAGAAATGATACCAGATGATGTAACACATCTAATTAGCACAAAAAAATTGGTTTCACCTTCATATTCAACATCCTCTTACCTAGGTGTGCATTTTATTGAACTAAGCAAAACAACTTGAAACCCCATCTTCGAGGACCTATGACTTTGTCTTCAAGAAATATTTAGGAAAACTGAGACCATGGTAATATAAACACTTCAACAAGCTATATATTGATACTAATATATTATCTTTATCATTAACCTATGAGATATGGCAGGCATTTTCTTAGGGAAACTTAGACTAATTTTCCAATACTTTAGCCAATTTCTAGAAACTCCATTTTGACAAACCTATAACTTCACCCTTAGAGATTGTTTGGAAAAACTAATCATATGGTTAGATGCACAGACAAACATTCTGAATTCCTATATCCTAACAATAAATGGAAATCCAAGCGTCCGACAAACATATGTGGCCATTTTCCACCAAATACGGAACGATGTGTGCATTTGACACTAACTATTGGGTTGTGTGTGTATTTAGCATACACTATGTGGGAATTATAATGATCATCACATACATTGTGCATGAATTTATTGGGTTGTGTGTGCATTTAACATACACTATGCAAGCATTTAACACCACAAAATTTATATAAATTGCATTGAGCATGGTTGTCATTGATGACAAGCCATAAATGGAAAATAAGTAATTAAGGCTAATGACATGCAAAAAAGGACATGGTAGTTTAGGAATTGGAGAAATGTATGTGCCTTGGAGTAGTAGGTGGCACAAATGACTCATTCTGTGGTCATTTTCTGAAGATGATGTGGCCCATATGTGTGTGGAGACCTTAAAGCGGGAATGATGTTCTTGAGAAAACCCTAGAGTAGGTGGAAGATCAAGTTTTCAATCCTCTCTTGTGAACACACACTCCAACATGTAATTCATGACTTGAATTTATAATATTAACAATCCTTCTAGAAGGGTCAACCCACTAACCCCTAGCTTTTAGGGTTGTTACCAAACAACATAAAATAATGGTAGGTTGAGTTAGGCTAGGGTACTAGAGGTCATATGGTCCATAACAATAAAACAATAAAATAAAAGTCATCATACCAAAGGTACACATAATAAGGATGCTAGGACCAAGTAAAAGATAAAGGACCATAAGTCAACCAAAGGGGTCACAAAAAGAAGTTAAGACAACCGTCATACCCACAATACCAAGGTGTAACATAAGGTGGACAAACAACCCCCTTTACCCATAGGACTAATAAGACCAAGGAATTTAACCTTTTATCTCTCAAGGTATATTTCCATATGTGTTTCATATATATTTTGATCATCATAGTATAAGGAATAAGATCGAAATAAGAGATCACCATAATATATACTTGTGTGCAATATGGATCACCATAATACTATGTTTTTTCATACAATATTTTTTGGCATTCAACTACAACTCCAAAGCTGTGTTGGAATCCAAGCTTCAAGTTTTCCTCCGTGGGCACTTCATTGAATTAACCAGCCTACATATTTGCATAATGCCATGAAATTACCTTTTAAATTTCAATAAAATGAAAAATAAGTTGCAAATTTTTTTCTGGATGTAATATTGTAGTTTTTTACTTACAATTCATGTAACCAAATTGGAATAACCACCAGGCCCAAGCTTGTGTTGTCTAATTTTTTCTTATCTGAACTTGGTGGCCTTTGATGTGTTTGACAACCTATGAAAAAGTTGAAATATGTTACATGTTTAAAATTTGATCTAAAAATTAATCATAATAAGGTTTATAATTACATTGTCGAAAGTATTGCATACCTTCCTGTGCCTGGTGGTAGCTTTCCTTCTTTTATCAAATCCCTCTCCTTTCCATATTCTACTAGGGATTTCCACTCTCTTGTTGAAATCATTGGAGGGTACTCATACCTAGGGTTATTTTCTAGATGAACCCAAAATTGGTCCATCACAATCTTCATATGTTGGCCATCCTTCTTCAGGAACTCCACTCTATTGAAGGTCTCGCAGTCGAACATGCCAACCAAGCGATTAGTGGGATCATATTTTAATTTTTTTGTTTGTTTATCCCACCTTGTGCAGATGGTGGGCCCAAAGATCTCCAATGAGAGATCATTTAGATGTTTATAATAAACATAATTTTCTGCAAGAAGATCATGTCATCATTAGTTTTAAAACATTGTTTTTTGATAATATTACAATCGAATTACAAACAATAAGTTAAACAATGTATAAATACCTTGGATATTTTTTATCTTTATGGGAACAAGATTGTCGTCCACCAAAAATGTTGTCTCCAGTGTACCCGTGCTAGTGACAAGGGAAGATCCAGGAAATGTTGCTTGAGAATTCTCATTGCTAATCTCTGCATCGACCCCCTGTTATGTACCATCTGGCATGCGTCGGCCAGTAGCGGTTGCACTCACTTTTGGAACTAGGGATGGTACAGATTATGTTGCTGACTTTTAAGTCAACAACAATGGAACATGTGATGAAGGGGGAGTCATATTCTCATGTGACGACTCTCCATGAGAATCACTAATACAAACACCTCCCTCACCACTAGCGTGTGGGTGCAAAAAGTCATATAGATACAAAACAATTATTAGTTCACTCACATATACAAGTACAAAATATAAAATCATAAATGAATTTATCTTCTAATTCAAGATACAACAACTTACTGTCAAGGCCTTAGATATCTTCACCAAAACATCAACCTTTACTTTAATCTCGTTTGTCTGCGGTTGAATGAATATCAGAGGAAGGATATCCTCATTAATTTTTTTAAGGTCTTCTATATCATTTTAATCGGGTCTAGAGAATATCCAATGTCATCATTGTGCATGATCTCATCCACATCAATATCAATTGATTTCTTTGATGCTAGATCAAATGTTGAATCACTAGCCTGCAACAAAAATATATAAAACATTACTAAAATGAAATCAATATACTGAGGAAAACATAATAATAAAATAGCATATTGCTCATGTTCGATTTCAAAAATTACAATGATGTATATCTGTTGCCTCAAGGATGGCATCATCTGATCCATAGCGGGGGCCTTGCACCGATCATCACCCTGCAACAAAAATGTAGAAAACATTATCATAATGAAAGAAATATACACAAGAAAAATACCTAACATAAAAACCATATTGGTCATAATATATTTGTGCAATTAGAAATAGGTATAATTGTTGACCCGAGGAACGTGTACTCATTTGATCAACAGTTGGGGACTTGCCTCTATCACTTCCCTCCAACAATTAATTTATATACAACATCATCGAAAAGAAACTAGTGTACTCATGAAAAAAACCAAATCACTTTCCCGTGATGAAAAACACGTAATTACCTGTTGCCTCAAGAATGTTCTACTCCTCTGATGAAGTATTGGGGAGATGCCTTGATCACTTGTCAGTGATGAAAAATACATAATTCATTATATAAATGAAACCAATATATTGATGAAAATAAATAATAAAAAAACATATTGTGCATATTGTAGTAGTTAACAATGAAGTATACATGTTGCATTGAGGAAGGTACTGTCTGATCTATTGGTGGTAGGGAGCTACCTTGATCAACACCCTGCAACAAAAAAACAGATAACATTATCTAAACGAAATGATTATACTCATGAAAAACATAACAAATAAACATTTTGTTCATATTATATTTGTACAATTACAATGATGTATACTTGATGCCTCGATGATGGTGTACTCTTCTGATCATCTACTGGGGAGATGCCCTGATATTTACCCTTGTGCCTTAAGTATAGAAAATGTTAACGAAAATAGAACAATAGACTACAAAAAAATACATAATATATTAGATACATTAATTAAAGGTTGGGTAAATTGTTAGATGTACATCTCCAATAGTGATCGCGTTTGTATCTATTCGATTCAAATTGTAATTAAGAAGAAATTCTTTCCCTACAACTATTGATTTAATGACACACACAAAAACATGGTTTCCTTCCCGCCCCTCAAATATGAAATTAGTTTGCTTAAGTGTAGACCCTGGTTGTGTATTGTTTATAAAACCCGTAATATTCCTTGTAGATTTTGGCCTTTCATCAATGTACAACGTCACTCTTTTATTTTGATCCATGTCTTTCAGGTGTAAATAATTTGCATACAATCCTTATCTGCGCATACTTCTTCTATATTGGACTAGTCGCATCCAATCTATGAATTTGTATCATTTTCCAACATACTCCATCAATTCAATACATCTGTTGTAACCTACCATTATGGCATCCATGCAAAACAACCCCAAACCATGTAATGACGATGGTGAAATTCGATATATCCTCTCATCTCATTCACACGAAAATATGTGTTTAGTTGAGGAATATCCTTAGGTACCCATTGTTTCACTATATGTTTGCACCTCAAGGGAACCTCGATGTCGCCTATGGCCTCATCTTCATAAGAACGTGACCGCCCTTCAATGAGAAAAAATTGCATGCGTCTTTGGAATTTTCTTCTAATGTTTTGACATCTAGTTGATATACCTATTATATACCTTATGGATGTCTCACTTTCCTCTTGTCTTCCTAAAATCCCCTTGCTCAAGGAAGACATATATGACAATTACATGTTTGGTTCTACTTGCACCATGGAACATACCATTGAAGATTACATCTCACCCATGTATTTCTCGTGAAGTGTGCCTTGAATCAATAGTGAGGTTTATGGTTCTTGTTTTCCATTAATCGTTAGGTGACGAACGTGCAACCTAGTACCTAAAGAAGAATTTATGACTCTAATACAAAGCTAGATCTAGAAAAGTATTGCTATAATAAATTCAAACATAATTTTCATCTCTTTCAACTTTAACACTCCCTTGGTCACTGCGTTAAAGTTGGTCCTTGAGATGAGTTATCAATTCCAATTCACTCAACTTTACAACAACAATAACCCTATGCGTTGAGCACACTTAGAGTAGGGTACCATAGGTCATGTGGTCACATAACAATAAAACAATAAAAGTAATAATATTAAGTCATCATACCAAAGGTGTTCAATGTACTACACACAATAAGGGCGTTGTAATAAATTCAAACATAATTTTTATCTCTTTCAACTTTAACACTCCGCTGGTCACTACATTAAAGTTGGTCCTTGAGATGAGTTATCAATTCCAATGTACAAAACGTAAACAGTAACAAAATTGCAATGAAGTTTAACTAATTAACACTAATTAAAGAATAATAGTAATGCTAGATAGATCTCGTTTGGATTTTCCTTATACTCATACATTTTGAGTTAGATCCTATCACTGTAAGGACAAGTTTTCATAAGAAAAAATTGATTACGGTTCCATAATAAAACATAAAATAAAGTTTAGTACAATTAGAGTAGGGTACCATAGGTCATGTGGTCACATAACGATAAAACAATAAAAGTAATAAGGTGAAGTTATTATACCAAAGGTGGCCAAGGTACCACACACAATAAGGGCGCTAGGACGAAGTAGAAGATGAAGGACCATAATTCAACCAAAGAGGTCACAACAAGATGGTAATTCAAACCCCATACCCACAGTACCAAGGTGTACCGTAAAGGTGGAGAAACAACCCCTTTTACCCATAGGGCCTACAAGACCAATGACCTTAATGTTTTCTCTCTCAAGGTATATTGTCACATATATTTTTATCACAATTGTATAACAAGAAGTAAATAACAAAGCTACATCCAGAAAAGTACTGCTGTAATAAATTCAAACATAATTTTCATCTCTTTAAACTTTAACACTCCATTGGTCACTGCGTTAAAGTTGGTCCTTGAGATGATTGATCAATTTCAATGTACAAAACATAAACAGTAACAAAATTACAATGAAGTTTAACAAATGAACAATAATTAAAGAAAAATAGTAATGCTAGATAGATCTGGTTTGGATTTGCCTTATAATCATAAATTTTGAGTAAGCTCTTGTCACTGTAAGGACAAGCTGTCAGAAGACAATATACCTTGAGAGAGAGATATATATATTAGAGTTTTTATGCTTTAGGTTCACATTTCACTATTAGAGCTCATGGGTTGGAGATCACGGTTCACATTTCACAACACAAGTCTAGCAAACCTAGAAGAGGTACCATAATAAAACATAAAATAAAATTGAGTACACTTAGAGTAGGGTACCATAGGTCATGTGGTCACATAAAAATAAAAAATAAAATTAACAAGGTTAAGTCATCATAACAAAGGTGGCCAAGGTACCACACACAATAAGGGTGCTGTAATAAATTCAAACATAATTTTCATCTCTTTCAAGTTTAACACTCCACTGGTCACTATGTTAAAGTTGGTCCTTGAGATGAGTTATCAATTCCAATGTACAAAACATAAACAATAACAAAATTACAATGAAGTTTAACTAATGAACAATAATTAAAGAACAATAGTAACGCTAAATAGATTTGGTTTGGATCTACCTTATACTCAAACATTTTGAGTCATCTCTTGTCAATGTAAGGACAAGCTGTTAGAAGACAAAGTTGATTATGGTACCATAATAAAACATAAAATAAAGCTGAGTACACTTAGAGTAGGGTACGATAGGTCATGTGGTCAAATAAAAATAAAACAATAAAATTAATAAGGTTAAGTCATCATACCAAAGGTGGCCAAGGTACCACACGCAATAAGGGTGCTAGAACCAAGTAGAAGATGAAGGACCATAAGTCAACCAAAGGGGTCATGACAAGATAGTAATGCAACCTCGATACCCACAAGACTAGGGTGTACCGCAAAGGTGGAGAAACAACCCCTTTTACCCATATGACCTACAAGACCAATGAAATTAATATTTTCTCTCTCAAGGTATATTGTCACATATATTTTTATCATCATTGTATAAGTAGAAGTAAATAAAAAAGATACATCCATAAAAGTATTGTTGTAATAAATTCAAACATGATTTCCATCTCTTTCAACTTTGACATGCCATTGGTCACTGCATTAAAGTTGGTCCTTGAGATGAGTTATCAGTTCCAATGTACAAAACATAAAAAAACAACAAAATTACAATGAATTTTAACTAATGAACAATAATTAAAGAACAATAGTAATGCTAGATCGATAGATCTGGTTTGGATCTTCCTTATACTTAGAAATTTTGAGTCAGCTCTTGTCACTATAAGGACAAGCTATCAGAAGACAATATACCTTGAGAGAGAGAGAGAGAGAGAGAGAGAGATCTTAGAGTGTTGATGGTTTAGGTTCAAATTTCACGGTTGGAGCTCACGGGTTGGAGATCACGGTACCATAATAAAACATAAAATAAAGCTGAGTACACTTAGAGTAGGGTACCATGGGTCATGTGGTTACATAACAATAAAAAAATAAAATTAATAAGGTTAAGTCATCATACCAAAGGTGGCCAAGGTACCGCACACAATAACGGTGTTAGGACCAAGTAGAAGGTGAAGGACCATAAGTCAACCAAAGGGTTCAGAACAAGATGGTAATGCAACTCCTATACCCACAAGACCAGGGTGTAACATAAAGGTGGAGAAACAACCCCTTTTACCCATAGGACATACAATACCAATGAGTTTAATCTTTTCTCTCTCTCAAGGTATATTGTCACATATATTTTTATCATTATTGTATAAGCAAAAGTAAATACCAAAGCTACATCTAGAGAAGTATGGTTGTAATAAATTCAAACATAATTTTCATCTATTTCAACTTTAACACTCTATTGGTCACTGCGTTAAAGTTGGTCCTTGAGATGAGTTATCAATTGCAATGTACAGAACATAAACAATAACAAAATTTCATCAATTTTAACAAATAAAAATTAAATAAAGAACAATAGTAATGCTAGATAGATTTGGTTTGGATCTTCCTTAATATACTAAAAAATTTGGAGTCATATCTTGTCACTATAAGGAAAAGTTGTCAAAATACATACCTTGAGAGAGAGAGAGAGAGAGAGAGAGAGAGAGAGAGAGAGAGTTAGAGTGTTAATGTTTTAACTTCACATTTCATGGTTGCAGCTCACTAGTTGGAGATCACGGTTCACATTTCATAGTTGCATCTCACTAGTTGGAGATCATGGTTCATAACACAAGTCTAACAAACCTAGAAGAGGTACCATATGAACTTTCGTACCCTACTTTAAGTGTACTCAACTTTACAACAACAATAACCCTATGTTTCATCCAACAAAGATCAGATATATACTTCTTTCATGCCAAGATACTCCAAGAGTGAAGTTATGAATATAAATTTGGCAAGCCTTCTAGAATGGTCACTTAGGAAACCCTAGGTTTTAGGGTGGTTACCATAATAAAACATAAAATAAAGTTGAGTACACTTAGAGTATGGTACCAAAGGTCATGCGATCACATAACGATAAAAAAATAAAATTAATAATGTTAGGTCATCATGCCAAAGGTGGTCAAGGAATCACACACAATAAAGGCGCTAGGACCAAGTAGAAGATGAAGGACCATAAGTCAACCAAAGGGGTCATAACAAGATGGTAAGGAAACCACCATACCCACAAGACCAAGGTGTACCATAAAGGTGGATAAACTACCCATTTACCCATAGGACCAACAAGACCAATGCCTTTAATCTTTTCTCTCTCTCAAGGTATATTGTCACATATATTTTTATCATCATTTTATAATTATAAGTAAATAACAAAGCTAGATCCAGAATAGTATTGTTGTAATAAATTCAAACATAATTTTCTTCTCTTTCAACTTTATAAAATTGAATTCTATTAAGTTAATAATAAGAGATATATTTCACAATAAGTGTGATATTCTTTGAATATTTATTATAAAAAATAACACATAAATCCATATGATCCTCAATTTCATTAAAAAAACAAATTTTATGTATAAATTGATCACGGGGGTTTCACTCAATGAACCTATCACATAGCACGTGCAATAATGGAATATTAAAGAATACCCTTAATTTCTGTAGATATTGGTCCAGACTCCTTTTGTTGAAACCCCCTCCCAGATACCTTAAACCTCCCCATCACCCATTTTTTATACCCTAATCCTTATAAAAACCTATAACCCCTCACCCTAAACTCTCATCCCCCCCAATACCTGTAATATATTGGCCTGCTTTTTAATAAATTTAAAACCCACAATATGAACTAACGTGCTATGATATTGGTCAACAAGTGAATCCCCCATGAACTTGATCAAACTTATCATAATTGTCGACAAAAAACAAAATTCTTCTAGACTTTTTACCAAAAGAGACTAGTATTGTATGTACATAATAATCAAATGAGGTCTCTCTTGATAAAATTTTGAACTCAGAAAGCCATTATTCACTTTAAAAACCATCAAACAATCCATACAAACCATTTCCAGACACTTTGTAGTATTTCTAATGGTGGATAAAACTAGTTAGACCTCACATATGTTGCTGGCTGATTTGCTACCGTTCTTTGGGTGCAAGAATGTATACAGAGATTACTCTAGATGCTCTTATTTTGGAATGTAGTGTTGAGTCTTCTCTTAATTTGAATTCTGAGAAGATCATATACTTGATTCCTGTCTTTTTATTTGTGGAATACTTCAAGTAATTGTTGCCCTAAGAAAATTGACTAAAGTATTGGAAAATTAGTCTAAGTTTCCCTAAGAAAATTCCCACCATATCTCATAGGTTAATGATAAAAATAATCTATGAGTATCAGGCTATAGCTTGTTTAAGTGCTTATCTGTTCATGGTCTCATTTTTCCTAAATATTTCTTGAAGACAAAGTTATAGGTCTGCCAAGATGGGGTTTCAGGATGTTTTGCTCAGTTTAGTAAAATGCATGCCTAGGTCATAGGATGTTGAGTTTGAAGATGAAATCAGTTTTGTTGTGCTCAGTTAGATGTCTTAAATCCTCTGGTATAATTGGTTGATTATTTCGGTGAAGTAAAAAATCCACCTTGGAGATGACACAATTTGACTAAGTATAAAATCTGGTGTTGAAACTGTCTAAGTGGCCTAAGGAAAATGCACGCCGTCCTCTCTATTTGATGGATTAATTTATTTTGAGGATATACGACTCTAGAATATTCATATGTGAATATAACCATATGATTAGTTTGTCCAAACATTCTCTAAGGGTGATCAAGTTATAGGTCTGCAAAAATGGGGTTTCAAGAAATTGACTAAAGTATTGGAAAATTAGTGTATGTTTCCCTAAGAAAATGCCCGATATATCTTATAGGTTAATGATAAAAATAATTTGTGAGTATCAGGATATATCTTATTGAAGTTTTTATCTGACCGTGGTCTCATTTTTCCTAAAGAGTGCATTAAGACAAAGCTATAGGTATGCCAAGATGGGTTTTCATGTTGTTTTGCTTAGTTCAGTAAAATGCACACCTAGGTTCGGATGTTGAATCTGAAGGTGAAACCATTTGTGTTGTGATCAGTTATATGTATTACATCATATGGTATCATTGATTCATTAGTTTAGTGAATAAAAAATCCACCCAGGAGATGGCACAATTTGACTAAGACGTATAATATTTGTTGCTAAAACTGACTAAGTGGCATCAGGAAAATGCACGCCATCCTCTCTATTTGAAGGATTAATTTATCCTAAGCATATAGGACTCTAGAATGTTATTAATGCATATAAACATATGATTAGTTTGTCCAAACATTCTCTAAGGGTGATGACTCTATCTCTTATCCTTACACCATAATCTAAGGCATACCAACCATCTTTAGTGTGTTAAACCTTAGCAATAATGAATTCCATTTGAGAATGTAGGCTACAAGGTAGTAAAAGGACGTGACTTATTTTGCTGGGAGCTTCCAAAACCTATTAGTATCATGCAACTACCATTATTAAAAATGGATATATCGTTGTCAAGGGTAGGCCATGCAAGGTGGCTGAAGTATTCACTTCAAAGACTAGAAAACATGGTCATGCAACTTGATTTCAAGGGAAAATTTGACATTCTTCCAGATTGAACGATGCAAAACAACCCTAAAATTTAGAGGCAAGCATTGTCAAATTTATGATTTCAGCTATTCGAGCGAACATCATTCTAAATCAATAATTTACTACAACATATTTTTTAGTAATATAATAGTGATCAACACTATTTACCACAACTAAAAATTGGAATGGATTCATAACTGGTCCACCCCTCAACCTCTATAGAAGGCCTATCCACCTCAATATTTTGTCTTAGTATGAAAAATATTCTACTAATTAGGTCAGGGCAGAGCCATAGATAGGGGTTAGAGCCCTAGGCACTACCATAGGAGACCATAGTGGTGAAATCAGAGGCAGGATGGTGAGCTATATTGGGGATCTGAACTATGTTCGGGGATAGTATCGTAGGAGACCACACTGGCAAAGTCAGAGGAAAGATGGCGAGCTATGATGGGGAGATGAAAGATGGTTGGGGTTCAAGATGACTGGGGTGTGAGACATGTGTTTGTGAATTTTAGTTTTGTTTTTAATTTGTTGTTTTGATAATTTGTTGTTCTGATTTTACGGGCATATGCTTCTATAGACCACATGACCTTTGGTACCCTACTCTAAGCTTGAATATTGAACGATGTCAAACAACCCTAAATTTTAGAGGTGAGCATTGTCAAATTTATGATTGCATCTATTTGGGCGAACATCATTCTAAATCGGGAAGTTACTACAATATATTTATTAGTAATATAGTAGTGAGAATTATCTCCCGTAGGTCAAAATTGGAATGGGTTCATAACTAGTCCACCCCTCAACCTCTACAGAAGGTTAATTACCCACCTTAGTATCTTGTGTTGGTCTCTCTTGACCCGATAGGATAAATTTACATATGTGGACATAAACCCCAAATTCGAACCCCAAATGCAGAGATACATATATTTTTTTTTCTACCAAAATGATGAAGGGTTTGAACTTACTGATGTCATTGCGGGTCGAATTTGATGTCAATCTTTCTTGTTGAAGATTCTCCTAAAGCTCCCCTTACTTCACTAGATGAATAATTCTATAGACCAATTGATGCGAGATTTAATCCTCATCTAAAGAGTACAGAGAGAATTAAATCATTAGTACATTAGGGCCAATGCCATAATTGAAATGAGAAATATTATACTAATTAGGTGCCAGAGCCCTAGGCACTACCATAAGAGACCACTGTGGTGAATTCAGAGGCAGGATGGTGAGCTATGTCGGGGATCTAAACTATGATCGGGGACACTACCCTAGGAGACCACTCTGGCAAATTCATAGGCATGATGGCGAGCTATGATGGGGATCCATAAGATGGTCGGGGTGTGGGATGGTTGGGGTGCGAGATATGTGTGTGTGAATTTCAGTTTTGTTTTTAATTTGTTGTTTTTATATATATTTTGTTTTGTTTTGTTTTATTTTAATATATATTTTATCTTAATATTTTTGTTTTATATATTTTCATAGTATTTTATATTTTAATGTTTTATTTGCAAAGGTTTTTGGATGATAACATTGATGATGATGATGATGACAATGAGGATGACGACAACGATGATGAAGATGATGTTGATGAAGATGAAGACAATGATGTTGATGATGATGATGATGACAATGAGGATGATGACGATGATGATGAAGATGATGAAGATGATGATGATGATAACAGTGATGATGATGATTACGATGATAATGAGGATGATGATGATGATGATAATGACAATGAGGATGAGGATGATGATGATGATGATGATGAGGATGATGACAATGTCGACGATAATGACGATGAGTATGTGGATGATGATGATAACAATGAGGATGATGATGATGATGACGACAATGAGGATGGTGACAATGATGATAATGAAGATGAGGATGAGGATGATGATGACAATGAGTATGATGACGATGGGGATGATGACAATGTTGACAATAATGACAATAGGGATGAGGATAATGATGATGATGATGAAGCCAACAACGATGGGGATGATGATGGTGATGATGATGATGATGACAACAACAAAAATGATGATGATAGCAGTGATGATGATGATAACAATGAAGATGATGATGATTACGGTGAAGATGATGATGATGATGATGATAATAGTGATGATGATGATGATGATGATGATGAAAATGAGGATTATTGGACGATGAAGAAGAAGAAGAAGAAGAAGAAGATAACCGTGATGATGACGACAATGATAATTAGGATGATGACAATGATGACGAGGATGAGAATGATGATGATAATGAGGATGATGATGATGAGGATGATGACAATGTTGATGATAATGATGATGATGAAGATGAAAACGATGGGGACGATGATGATGGTGATAATGAAGATGACGATGATAACAATGACGATGATGATGACAATGGATGATGATGACGAGGATGGTGACAATGACGATAAGGACGATGAGTATGAGGATGATGATGATGATGGGGATGATGACAATGTTGACGATAATGATGATAAGGATGATGATGACAATGACGATGATGTATATGAAAATGATGGGGATGATGATGACGATGACGTTGACGATGACGATGATGGTGATGACGATGACGATGACGATGACGATGACGATGACGATGAGGATGATGACGATGATGATAACAATGATGATGATGAAGATGATGAAGATGATGATGACGATGATAATGATGATGATGATGATGATGATGATGATGATGATGATGATGATGATGATAACATTGATGATGATGATGACGATGACAATGAGGATGACAAAAATGATGATAATGATGATGAGGATGAGGATGATGATGAAAATTAGGATTGTGACAATGTCGGCGATAATGACGATGAGGATGTGGATGATGATGATGACGATGAAGCCGACAACAATGGGGATGATGATGATGATGATAATGGTGATGACGATGATGATGAAGATGATGATGGTGGAGATGATGGTGATGATAAAAATGATGATTATGATTATGGAAATTAGGATTATGACGATGAGGATGATGAAAATGACAATAATGATGATGAGGATGATGAAAATTACAATAATGATGAGGATGAGGATGATGATGACAATGACAATGAGTGCATTGCATTACCAAGATTCTCTTTGTTTTGAGAATAATTTAATATTATCTACTAAACAAGGAAAAACACATGGATATGGAATCTCATCTCACCCACGCCCCCCCTCATGTCACTCTCAATTCCCATAACCCTACAAAATGTATTTACAAAAAAATAATTTATTGTGTTTTTTCATACTTAAGAAGAAATGTCTCTTATGACATATTCTAACATATAATAAAATGACAAAAAAACTTAAACTACCTCATTATATATAGAGTAGATCATATATATTAAGGCATACCTCATACACTTCAATGGACTTCATCATCTTCTTCATCCAAGTCATCATCTGTATCATCCGATCTAGATTCAACATTGTAAGGATTGGCCATATCATCATCATCATCTGTATCATTTGCGATCATCATGTCATCATCGATATCATGTTCATGGACATTGCCTGCTACATCATCTAATTCAACTAATTCTTTGTCATCTTCATCTAGAAAATGATGCTCTAAATCATGTTGATCGTCCTCAACATCATCTTCTTCTTCAATACCCTCTTCCTTATCATTCTCCACATTATACTTTACCAGCCTTCCCCTTGGATCATGTCTCACGAAAAAATTACCAACCCCCTATACCTGGAAAATCATACTAAATACATATTCACATTGGCTTGGAAGAACATAGGGCTCCGTTCTTGGCTCAAATAGCCTTGTATTAACCATGGAAAATCCATTATCATGTTCAATAATATTTCTATTGGTATCATGTTGATTCAATAGTAACATATACCATTTGACAACGAACATAACTAATTTGAAGGAGTTAAAATCACACTGAATAATATCTTCTAAATACCCATAGTATCGATTTTATGATAGTTATGGATGTCTGTCACTTCTAGAGGAAACATTGGTCACCTCAAAGACTGCATTTATCCAACAATCAGAATTTTTCTTCGTTTCATCCAACTTTTTGATGCGAAATTTACGACCATTGCACCACATAGCCTTATGGTGTTTTACATGTAACAAGCCATATACAAAAATGTTACATCCTGAATTGATAATGATTAAGTGCATGCTTATGCTATGCGTGGAAAGAAATGAACGTGTACATCAATATATTTGGAAAAAAACTAATACTATGGCTAATTAATATGCTTTCCTGCTTATATTTTAAACCATATGCTAAATCGATTTCCCTTTTTGTAAGATTTGTATCTCCATTACGATGTGCTGCTCTAACCAATGAAGCCACACCTTCCCATGATATTCCATGACCAGTTTGTTCACATTGTTCAATCCATACCTTCATCCAATTAAGATTGTTTTCTGTGTATGAATGAAGTGCATCCCACTCATGACCAACTGCTTCATGAAATTAAAAGTACAATTAAGTACAAATATATATTCACTTCACATGCAGGTATAAACTTTTTTATTGATGCATATAGAATATTAAAAATGAAATAATTATGATATATACATAAAAAAAAATCAAATGTATTATAATCAATCTCCACTAGCTAATAATTACCTTTCACCTTCCTCGATCTACCTTTTCCAATAAGGTACTCCCCTTCGAAATTTTTATTGGAGTCTAGATCACAAATGCGACCTAAATTGAGCTTTGATGCTAATATAGGAAGGTATTCAATAATATAAAACATGTTCTCATATACCATATATACCTCCATCATAGAACCCACTGGACGTGCTTGTTGTCTAACCAAGCCCTTCAAAAATTTCAAGTGCCTCTCAACCATCCACATGGACCTTGAGTGTATTGATCCACACAATTGAATCTCCTCAACTTGGTGTATGAGGTATATGCTTTTATATTACACACATAATAAACCCTCCAATACTTTATATCTTCGTTATGTATTTATTTAGATGACAACCATCTACAAGTGATGCAAACACATCACAAGATTTAACAAAACAAAATATTTTACATAACAATTATAAAAATAAATATCAAATATAAGTTCTACCATGAATTAAAAAAACACTTTATGCATGCAAGATGTCACCACTTACCTCATGTATTTTCCAAGATCATATATATCTTGTTTGACATTGTTGTTGAGGTTGTCCGGGAGAGATAGAGGTAGAACATACTGTAACAATATAAAAACTGTTTCATGATTTTTTTCAAAATGCAGACATAATAATTACCTTGATGAAGACATGCCAATCATGCATTTTCACCCCTGCAAAATCACCTTTCTTGGTTTTGATATTGTTCATGTTTGAACAAAATCCGGTGGGAAATTCAATTTTTTGTATGACTCTTTTATAAAATTGCTTTGTTTCTCCATTAACAACCATGGAAGTGAGTTTATATTAATTTGGACTTCGTTTCTATATAATTGACTGACATCTTTCATTGCATGACTGGCTTCCTGAATGTCATTGCAAATTTTTAATTTTTTTTCTTTGTTGCTCCTAAGATCCAATATTCGCCATAATGTTTCAGCCACATTCTTTCTGATATCCATTGTATCGAACATATGAGCAATTTGTAGGTGCTCATAGTATGACAATCGACTGAATTGTTTAGGATAACTTTTCAGTCCTCGTGGATTATAAAATTACACGGTTTATAAAAAAATTACATAAATCAATGTCAATTACAGTAAAAAACACAATAAAAAAAGATTAAAATCATTTCATATATGATGATAAATAGACAATTTGATATGTACGTTCCTTGATGATTTCTATTATATTGCAACTTCCATAGGTGAGGTGTCATTCTCAATGGTTTTAATGCAGTCTCTTACTTCCCATTGAATATATGTTTATTGATAGTTCGATACCTATGATTCTTAGAGGCGAAGTGCCTATACTCATCAAACACCTCCTTTCGTAAACTTTTTGAACGATGAGATTTAATCTTAGTACCACAAACTGGACATGCAAATTTTCCCTTTGTTCAAAGACCAACATAAAGAGCCGATGGATTAACATTGTCAATTATAATTATATAAAATTAATGGATTATTTGAAAAAAACTCCATGCATAACATATCAACTTCATAAAATTAAATACTATTAAAGTCGACATTATAATTACACACCGCAAAAATGGGTTAACCTAGGGGCATCATGTATTGTCCATACAACCATTGCATGGAATTGAAATTTTCTTTGTTGTATCGGTCTATATACATCATAACTAGTGATGAAATTCCATATCTTTAGTAGTTTGTCAATAATAGGCTCGATATATACATCCATATCTTTAACTTGGTACTTACCTGATTGATTTAAACATAGAAAATATATAATTATTACAACCATTAAGATATATAAATAATACACAATAGTAAAAGACAAAAAATATATGGCATTATGAAACAAAATACGACAAGTCAAATGCCACTATATTAAAAAAATGTAGTAGACACATACCTAGAATAATCATTGTCAACATTCACTAGTACAAAATGAGAGAAAAGTGACAAAAAAATGACTAAAATATACATATAAATGACCACTTTTGATTTGGTGATCATTGGTGGCTAATTTTTGGTCTCTTATCACGCGACAAAAAATGTTGTGATATTTAATTTGGTCATTTATAGTTGTCTTGTAGTCATTAATTTGGTCGTATTTTTGGTCATTAATTTGGTCATTAATTCTCATAATTAATGACAAAAAATATACGACCAAATTAATGACAAAAAATATGACCAAATTAATGACCAAAAGAAAAGATATAAATGACCAAACTAAATATGACCACATTTTTGGTCGTGTGATAAGAGACCAACAATTAGCCACCAAAACTACTATTTGGTTGTTTATATGCAAATTATAGTCATTTTCTTGGTCCCTTATCTCTGAATTTTTTGGTCACTTATCTCTCATTGTTTGGTCACTTATCTCTCATTTTTTGTCACTAATTTAGTCATTTTAACCGATTGCAATATCATTAGGGAACGGAGGAATTGAACCACCAACCTCTTGCTTGTAAAGCAAGTGCTCTTCCATTGAGCTAGAACCCTTTAAGAAATTGTGAGGATAACTTACAAAGTCCTCTATAATGGTACAAATGATCAATACATGCCTTTGAGTATCTAATGGATGGGAAATGATGATAGATTGTATAAGTTCATAAGATATGATCAAGAAAGACATGGAAAACATAAACATATATATGGAAATGCAATAATACTTTGAAATCCAACAGGACGAAATAAAACCCGAAGATCAGCCCTTTCTAAAAACGTGTTTAAACCCTTGTAAAAGTACCTAAAAATTTCAGGAATTGTTTGATTTCTCACAAGATCCATTTCATAGGAACAATTTATGTTTCCTTCTGTAGGTGATATGTTTCCATGACAAATCCTAGGTGAATCCTAGCAGATCCTACAAAATGGGGTGGCTGATTCGGTAAAATAGATTAAAACCTTGTGTAACTACCCATTAACAAGGACAATAACATAATTCCTAAATAAGGGCTATAAATTTAATTGAACATACTAGAGAAAACCATAGTAGTATAATACTTACACTAATATTTACTAGGTAATAGTATGATAACACAAATATTTTGTAACTTATGTGCTCATTATTCATTCATGTTCTATGTAGAGCTAATTTTTTTTATAAATGAACAATTTTGCACAAATATTTATTAGATATGATGAACATAAATAAATCATAAATTCATAACTAATGCGTGTGTTATTTCCTCCTATTATGTAGAGAAATTGGATCAATTTCTAGGTGAACAAGTTCCACCATGTCTTCTAATCATAGGAAGTCATGAACAAATTTGAAACTTTCCCCCACTCAGGTGAGCCACAAGGAAATCTCATTAGAAATGGGGATATCGTACATATAGGCCATGTTATTGGTGTGAGGAAATTGTTAATCCTTTTGGGGTCATGTAACATTGTTGACCCACAATGGACAAACATCTATATTATATGTTAGGGTTGAGAAATTTCATTATGAAGGGTTTGAGCTCTGAAATTCAAGATGGAGTTATCTTGATGGAGATGGAAAATTAACTGCATACATAGTAAGGTTAATACCAATAAATACAAACACTTCCCTACCCCTAAAATGGTGTTGGAGGAGCTAGTCGACTAGCTAACTAAGTCGATAGGACGACTAATTAGAGATTAGGTTGGCCACTTAAGGTCGTGTTGGTTGACAGAACCGACATGTAGTTATTTGTAACTGTTTTATAATCATATATGTTAGGTTGGTGAGCCAGATGAGAACTTGGTTCAATTATCTGTATTGTATGGACACTTCTATCATAATATAATCTGTTATTCTTACATCCGTGTTCTTATCTCCTGTCTCTGATATGTTTGTATGTTTGTAATGTGTATTATTGGTAACCCTATGTGATCTGTGAGATTACAACATTGGTTTCGTTGCCGGTAGTACATGTTTGAGATGAATGCAAGCAAATGATATCATAGCAGGAAATTAAGAACTGGTGGGAGTGCAAGATAGCAAATTATTTGCAGAATTACACGCGTAGAAACAGATTAACGACTGATCAGGAAAAAGAAAGATTATTTACTGAAACCCATGAGAAGTTTGTAGAATCAGTACCCCATATTTTGAAGAAACTTTTGGATGAAAAATATGAAAGAAAATAAAGAACATCAGCTACTAGAGAAATTGATCCGAGGGGGAAGGACAAACCTGTAGGAGTGGTTTGAAAATATCACCGACGATTTCTGCGAGGAGCAAGCTATAAAAGAAAGAACTTCGGTAGAAACCATTCAGAAGAAATTTTATACAGACCTTATTGAGCAATTCTTGTGTTCCTTACCGACCTTGTTGTTCAAGTTCCTGATAGAAAAAGGAGTGGGTCATATTGTCGAACCTCGTCCATTACTATGCGAACCGCCACAAGATTCCAATTGGGCGGAAAAAGAAAAGAAGTGGGAGAAATTCATTGTCGAAAGGGAGTGGGAATATTTCCCAACCAAGTAAATAGAATTATTCAAGATTTCTAAAGCATCGGGTAGGCTATGGGGGGGTAGCTGGTCGTACGTCAGGGTAAAGTGGAGAGGATTCTAGTTGACTAAAAGAGATACCATCACCAGCGATGAAAAGTAGGCCTAAAAAGGAAAATGAACGGACAGTGTCACACAAAGGTGCGACGGATTTATAGAAAATAGAGAGAGAGAGAAGAGGCTGCAAAGAAGGGAAGAAAGAAGAGAAAGAGCTATAGAATTGCAAAGAGGAATGAATACTAGGGCGACAGACCAAGAAAGAAATCTTCCAGAGTCGGGTCATGACCGACAGGAAGAAGGCGTTGATGAAGAAGCGTCACCCATGGAAGAATATTTGTGGATAGAGTAGTGTGAAGCTTTCCAAATAGAAGTTCTCCAGGAGGTAAGACCTCTATCTCCAACGAATTTGAGTACCAGGATGCAAGCCATTGTCGAAGAAGATTTAAGACTAAGAGCTGGTGAGTTTGGTATATGGAGTTGACTAGATGACGAGGTAAATAATGATAGTCATATACTTATCCATGGACCAGAAGAAGGAAACTAGGTCACGCTTCGAGCGTACTCGTCTAACCGAAGTATCCACTTACTTTACCTGACACACGAAGGAGCACCCCCCCTGACAAATACAACTTTGGAGAATATAGAAAGATCAAACTTACAGACAAATAATTGTAGTTGGACATCGACAGAAGAATTCGACCCTGAACGACTGCTTGTCGGAGAAGAAACAATAGATAAAACAACTGATGGAAACAAGAGTTCCATCGACAATAGTTCTGCATAAAGAATTAAGAAAAACACCCCACTACCCCCACCACCACCCCGTCCACCACCACCTCTGGAAGAAGACAACGATAGGGAATCCAATATGGGTCACATGTCAGTGCATATCCCTCTTTGTGAGGGAAACAAATATCCCAGATGACATTGGTTCATCTGTGAGTCGACATGGGAGGCAAACCAAGTCACAGATGAAGATAGATAGATGGCGCAGTTCACTGGTGCCTTGAGGGAAACAACATTAACATGGTATATGACCTTTTCTAAAAGAACCCCTTAAAAAACCAAAGCATAAATCAAAATGCAATTCTTGTCGTTCTTTAAAACCCCAGATGCAAAACATCTGGCAGCTAAGAAATTAAAAACAACATCACAAAAACCAGCAGAATCTGTCTGCAACTACGACAAACGCTGGAAATACCTTCTCAGCCAACTTGATTATGTAATTGATGAACAATTGTTAATTTAGTGGTTTCTTGAAGGCCTTTCATAGAAAATACGGCGGCATATAAGCCTGGAGACATTCAAGACATATGAAGATGCACTTACTAAAGCCTTACAAGTAGAAATGGATGAAGACTTCCCAGTATATCCCACGGATAATAGATTGGAAGAACAACTTGAGATCATGAAGAAATAATTAAAAGAGCTAAACCTTAAGAGTCAGGACATCTGGTGCACGAAATGCTCAATGACTCGACATTCAAAATATAACTGCCGACAGGAGATCAGCCGACAGGACGTTCGATTTGTGCAAACAAAGTTTTTTTGTGACATCTGCCAGGAACATGGAGAACACACCACAAAATATTGCCCATTTAACATGAAGAATGGAAAGCATCTTGGTGTGCAATCTGTGAAATTAAAAATCATACCACCGCCGACTGCCACCTAAACCTAAAAAATCGACAAAATTACCAGGTAGTCTATCAGACGAACGTATTTGCGCAGAATAACGAGAATACTCAATACGAACAAAATAATCAAAGGTATGATGGTCATCGATATGAGCCCCGGTTCGACAACTGATGTGGAGGATATGGAGGTCGAGGTTGATTCTCTGGGAATTGCGACAACTGACCACGTCGGCCCACCCAATGTTTCACACGCTACAAAGAAGGACACTGATATGCAAACTGTCCATATAAGGACAGAACTGACTTAAAATTCTGTAATAGTTATGGAGTAGGGGATCACTCATTGGAGGATTTCCCTACTATGATCGATAAAATTAATAAGAAGAAAAATGTTAATGTCTTGTCGTGTGTACAAAAACATGATATTATCAATACAAAGATTTTCATATAGTAACCCGACAAGGGACAAAAATTGGGGATGATAATCCACGAATAAGTAAAATAAAATAAAAGAATGATTATCCTGATCCAGTTAAACAAAAACAACTGTATAAAGATGCAACGAATGTAGTTAGAGAATTCACTCGATAGGAAGAAGCTGACGATAATCGACAAAGCACAAAAAACAATTAATACACCTAGTACAAAATGATAAAATGGTATCTCAATTCATCGACTTATTGTATAAAATAAAACACAACACTAACACAAAAAAATAAACAAAAAATATTTGCAGCCTACACCAAAAAGATAAAAGTGATGCTGATCCACTTGTCAACCTAGAAATTGAAGGATACCATGTACGACAAGTTGTGCTCAACTTCGGATCACAAGTAAACATTATGACTCGTGATACTTGGGAACAATTGGGTCGAAATCGACTATACGAGTTAGGGATATACCTAAAATTAGCAGACCAAGGCTTGATTGAATCTATCGGAGTCTGGAAAAATGTCGACATGACAATAAAAGGAATATCAACCAAATTCAATTTTGAAATTATTGACCCTAAGGAAGGATCCAGCTCCTTCCCAGCGTTAGTAGGTCGACCTTGGGGAAGAAAAATGAAAGCATCGATATCCCTAGACAAGGAAAGGATAAAACTAAAAGGGAATGGGAAAAAATTCATAGTACCTATCCATCCATCCTAAGGAGAGCCTTGGATAGAACCTATGGATGAAGAAGTTGACATCCGACAACTATATCAGATACAAAACAATGAGGACTACACAGAACCTAATGTATATGGTGAACTTCACTTAGGGAATCAAGATTCAGTAGGATACAAATCAGACACAGAATTATAAGATTGAGAATTCGAGAATTACGAAACACAAGCAAGAGGATGCTGGACCATTCAAAAAGTACAGAAGAAACCAGTCTGACAATGCTTCGTGGTGTCCATCATCCCAAAAATATTTGAAAAGAAAACTAGAGAATATCCTACCATGAAACCAACAAATCTAAATATCACATAAATCCCAAGATAAAAAGAAAGAGAATCACCAGCTATGCACATTGAACAAGTATACAGGAATATTGGTGAACATGGCCGACTCCAAATCCTAGTGGAAACTTTCACAGGACAAGCTGCAAGATGGTGGGATACCCATCAATCAAGATTGCAGACATGGAAAACAGCTTCAACCTTCTTCATAGAAATATTTGGAGGGAAAAAATTAACCAATCAATCCCAAATACCTATGTTCATCCAAGGACAGGATCCAGAAAACAACATAAACACATGTGAAAAAGAATGGAAAAGGCTTGGGTATAAAGATGAATGTACATGGACACACCTGTTTCCATCGACACCATCCGATTTACCAAACAAATGGTACAAAATGGAAGAGGCTTGAGGTGAAACATTCTTATGGCATGAACTAAGAGAGAATTTTATCAAAGATTTCAGCTTTATACCACAAGATGAAAACTTGATTGACTTCAAAAAAAATCAAGGCATTTGTAGAACAGACAGAGAATAAAACCCTAAAATACGACCAACCGACAATAAAATGAAATAATATACAAACCAGGACAATACCACAGTTAACAAGATTACAGATGGAAAATGAAAATCCAGAAGGGAAAAGCTTTAGATGGAAATCAAACCATGCAAAAACGATAAAACCAATTCACACAGTGCTCAAAGTCGAGACAACCGACAAAGAAGACACCGACCGAATGACTGCAACAAACTTTCCCGCTACATTTTTACAGTTTAAAGAAGGGATTTGACTAATCAATGAAACAAAAGCATATGAATGGTTAGACACTAAAGTAAAAACTAAAGAAGTCGACATATCAACTGACAATCGACCAAAAACAACAAAAATTGAAGACTGCTGGAGTGAAGAACAAACAATAGAGATAGTTAACCTACTAAAAGAATTCCAGGATTTATTTGCTAGATACTACAAGGATCTCAAAGGTCTAGTACATGCAATGGGTGAAATGAAGATTGACATTAAACCTGATGTCTGACCAGTAAAGAAAAGACCATATAAACTAGCTCATAAATACAAAGAGATAGTCAAGAAGGAGATTGATAATATGCTTGCAACAGGAATTATCTACCCTATTGACCAATCAAAATGGGAAATTCCAATGGTTGTTCAACCAAATAAACATGATCCAACCAAGTTAAGGATCTATGTTGACTTTAGAGAACTTAATAAAGTTACATTAACAGACTCATTTTCGACACCTTATGCAGATGAAATCTTAAATGAGGTCGTAGGACATGAATGCTACTCGTTTATAGATGGATTCTCAGGTTATAACCAAGTACCAATAGCCAAAGAAGACCATAAAAAGACAACATTCGTATGTGAATTTGGCTCATTTTCTTACAGGGTTATGCCTTTTGGACTCAAAAACGCACCTGCAGTATTTTCAAGAATTGTAGTCAAAACATTTTAGGAATACATTTACAAAACGATGGCAGTGTATTTTGACGATTGGACAATATACTCTACGCTGAAAGACCATTGCAAATGGCTAAGGATCATGTTGGAATGATGGCGACAAATCCAACTATCTCTAAACATTAAGAAGTGCATATTTCTGATCCCTATAGGGATACTATTAGGGAACATTGTCTGTAAAGAGGGTATCAAGGTTGACTTCACAAAAATAAAAATCATTCTCGACTTAAAACCACTAGTGAACCCAAAACAAGTCCGGGTACTACTCGGTCATATAGGATATTACAGAAAATTCATAAGATACTATTTAGACATGACATACCCACTAGAAGAACTGTTAAGAGAAGACCAGGAGTTCGACTGGACAGAAGAATGCAACATATCATTTGAAATGCTAAAAAGAAAACTAGTCGAAGCACCCATTCTAAGATTTCCAAACTGGTCGACCAAATTCCATGTACACATCGATGTATCAGGTCTAGAAATAGGAGCAATCCTAACTCAACCAAGAGATGATGAAATGGACTACCCTATAGTTTACAACAGCAGAAAATTAAATAAGGCAGAAAGAAACTATTCGACAACAGAGAGAGAAGCATTAGGAATGGTCTTCGCACTATAGAAGTATCGACACTACCTACTAGCCAATCCATTTATCTTTTATACCGACCACCAAGTGCTAAAATACCTCGTAAATAAACCCTTACACCATGGGAGAATTTTTCGATGGCTACTTCTATTCCAAGAATTCGAATTCGAAGTCGTTGTCCGACCAGAGAAGTTAAATGTTGGACCCGACCACTTATCACGAATCGACACAGGAGAGGAACCGACAGGAGTCGAAGATGACTTATCAGATGCACATTTATTCAGAATAGAAGCAGTCCCGACATAATTAGAGGAAACAACTTAGTTTTTAGAAGATGGACAAGCACCAGAAGGCATGAGTATAAAAAAGAAACAAATCTTAGCTATGAAAGCTGCACCATATAGCCTCATAAATGTATTCTTATACAAAATGGGCTTGGACGACATCCTCAGAAGGTGTGTATTAGAACATGAAAGAAATAATATTATGTATGAAGCACATTATGGACCTGTGGGAGGACATTTTCAAGCAGACACAACCACCGGGAAAATCCAACAGTCAGGGTTGTTGTGGCTGACACTTCACAAAGAATGTAAAAATTTTGTATGCCAATGTGATAGATGTCAACGTCTAGGTCGACCTATGCCTAGTATAGAAATTCCCCTGATATCAGTAAACCCAAGTTTGACATTTGAAATTTAGGCTATTGACTTCATAGGACCATTTCCCATACCAACAAAAAGAACAGGAGCAAGGTACATAATAACTGTAGTTGAGTATGTAACCAAGTGGGCAGAGGCAGAACCAGTCGACACATGTTCCAACGACATAGTTGCTAAGTTTATCTATGAAAATATCATTACCAGGTTTGGATTCCCAATAAACCTAATAAGCTACCAAGGGACACACTTCATTAATAAAAATATCAAAACACTAACGTGTTAGGGTACACAGGGTACTCCCAAAGGACCAAACACCAAGAACAACCGCTTCACACAAACAGATCACAGATCAATACACCAATGTTTTTCATG
>LPNX010689519.1:124609-147235 GCA_001517045.1 Pseudotsuga menziesii | reverse complement strand
CCCCCTTAAGAACAACTTGGGATAGGATTGAAGGATTTACAAAAGTGACACTATTAGGAGAAGGAAGGAGGCATTAGAGCCTATCCCCCCTTAAGGACAAATTCTTGAACTCCTAACATAGACCGAAGTTAAGAAAAATTCGCTTCTGTAAGAGACTTGGTAAAGATGTCTGCAACTTGATCATCTGTAGGACAATAGAGCACTTCAATAACACGATCATGCACAATATTTCTGATGAAGTGCATATGTAGCTCAATGTGTTTGCTGTGCTGATGTAGAACTAGATCTTTGGCAAGCTTGATGGCACTTCGATTGTCGCACCAAAGTGGAGTAGGCTGCTGCTGTTCGAATCCAAACTCTGAAAGGATCTGTCGAAGCCATAAAGCCTCCTGACTGGCATTAACTACGGCTCGATATTCTGCTTCTGCTGAAGAAAGAGAAAGATCTTGTTGTTTCTTACAAGCCCAAGTGACAGGTCCAGATCCCATACTGAAAACATAACCTACAGTAGAATTCCGATCATCAGGATCGTCGGCCCAATATGAATCGGTGAAACCAACCAACAAAGGTTTCCCCCCTGTATTGTAATGAATCCCAAATTGAATTGTACCTCGAATATATCAAAGTATTCTTTTTCCTGCTTTCCAATGACTTTCATGAGGAGTTTTCATATAACGGGAAACACGACCAATGACAAAGGAAAGGTTAGGATGGGAATGAGTCAAGTATAAAAGACTACCAACAAGCTGACGATACAAGGTGGCATCTACTTCAGGGGAAGTAAAAGTGGTAGAAAGTTTGACTCCAGACTGAAAGGGAGAAGGGGATGGTTTACAATCTTCCATGTGGAAGCGACAAATAAGGTCACAAGCATACTTAGACTGGGAAAGAAAGATTCCTTCTTTGGTTTGCAAGACTTGGAGACCAAGAAAATAATGCAAATGTCCTAAGTCTGACATTTCAAAATTTTGCTTAAGACTGGATCTTACATGGGTTATAAGGTTAGGTTCACTAACAGTAAGGATAAGATCATCAACATAAAGAACAAGTATGATGAGATGGTTTCCTACTTTCTTGGTATAGACATTGGGGTCAGAATGGCATCTAGAAAAACCAGTGTCAAGGAGAAAGCTATCCATTTTGGCATACTAGGAGCTTGCTTAAGGCCATATTAGGATTTCTTAAGGAGACAGACAAGGCTAGAGTTATTCTGAACATATCCAGGAGGTTGTTCCATGTAAATTTCCTCATGTAAATCACCATGTAAGAAGGAATACTTGACATCCATTTGATGGACTTCCTAGTTATGTAAGGCTGCAAGGGAAAGAACAAGGGGGATGGAGTTCCTTTTTGCTACAGGGGAAAAGGTTTCATTGTAGTCAATCCCTTCAACTTGGGAAAAACCTTTGGCAACTAACCTTGCCTTAAGTCTTTAAACACTTCCATCTGATGCATACTTAGTTTTGTAGACCCATTTACATCTGACAAGTTTTCTTCCTTTTGGAAGAGGAACAAGATCCCAAGTATTGTTCGCCATTAAGGAATGATATTCTTCATCCATAGTTGCATCCCAATCTGGATTTCCTAAAGCTTCTGCAAAAGTTTCTGGATCATGATTCTTCAAAACTTGAGCCAAAAGAGAAGAGGCTCGCTGAAACTGAGAACATGTTCAACGTTGATATCTAGGATCACCGGCAAGATCACCAGCTGCTTCACATGTTGAATGGACCCATCGAGGAAGTATTGGTGCTGGTGCAATTGGAGGAACATGAGCAGGAGGAGGTGGATTTTCATCCTCACTGTCATCATTAGAAACTGGAGTTGGAAATTTGTCAAGGAAGCTGGAAGAAGAAGAAAAAGAAGGCCAAAGATGGCACACCCGCCAAGTTAGGCTCACAGGCCAAGAGATTTTCATCAAATTTAACATCCCTTCTAATGATTATATCATCAGAATGTGGTTGAAGAAGTCTATAACCTTTTACATCTTCAGAATATCCAACAAATATGCACTTTTCACTTTTAGGCTGCAATGCTTTCCGTTTTTCATCCGGAATGTGAGCCCATGCTTCACAACCAAACACACAAAAGTGACTTACATCTAGTTTAATTTTACTCCATGCTTCTTCCAGTGTTATACCCTGTAAAACTTTAGTGGGTGTGCGATTAACTATGTAATTTGCACAATTTATGGCCTCAGCCCAATATTGAAGACTTAGTCCCTTAGATTGGATCATACGATTAGCCATTTCTTTTAAAGTGTGGTTCTTCCTTTCAGCTACACCATTTTGTTGTGGTGTATATGGAACAGTGTGCTGTTGTTGGATTCCTTGTTCAGTGCAAAAAGTAGTGAACTTGTTGTTAACATATTCTCCTCCATTGTCAGATCTTAACTTAATAATTTGATGACCAGATTGTTTTTCAACAATAGCCTTGTAGTCTAAGAACATGTTAAATACTTCGCTCTTAAGTTTTAGGAAGTAAACCTAAGTGTGTCTGGAGTAGTCATCAATGAAAGTTAAGAAATATTTGAAACCAGAAAAAGAAGCAGATGGAAGAGGGCCACACAAGTCACTATGCACAAGCTCCAAGGGAACCGAGGCATGCCAAGAGGCATGTTTGTCAAAGCCATCCCGATGATGTTTTCCAAGTACACAACCGGAACAAACACCATCCTTGTAAGATACCAGTGGAAGACCAGTCACCATATTGTATTTACATAGTTGTTGCAATGAGCGATAATTTAAGTGACCAAATCGCTCATGCCAAAGTTTGCTCAAGTTATCACTATGAGCAACAAAAACTGAAAAAAGTGATGACCCAAAGTTGTTAAATTTGTACAACCTGGTAATATCATCAACAGTTCCAGTAGCAAGGATATTTTGAGGATTTTTAAAATCCTTGATTACAACTTGGTGAGGTGTAAACGTCACAGTTTTACCTTCACCTGAATGAGTAATTTGATAGACTGATAACAAATTGCAAGAAATTTTTGGAACACATAGTACATCACTGAAATGACCATTTTCTACTGGAACTGTTCCAGATCCTACAACACTTAGAGATCTATCATCACCAACAAATATTTGTTTGGTGTTACATTCATGCATAGTAGAAAAGATGGCTTTATCCTTAGCCATATGATAAGATGCTCCAAAATCAATGAGCAATTCAATTGAAGTAGAAGAAGAAGATATAGTATAAGAGTAACCAGAAGCACAAAGTGCATGTCCATGATAGGTATATTCTGAAGATGAATCTAGGTTGATGTGGTGCTTCTTCATTGCTACTTCCAAGGCTACCATCTTCTTAAAACATTTAGATTCATCATGATTATCTTTCCCACAAAAATTGCAATGACGCTCAGTCTTCTTTCCTTTTTTCTTGGATCCTTTGTAATTTTTTAAAGGAGGAGTTGACTAAGAGGGTTTGGGACCCTTGTTGTTTTGCTTATTATTGCGAAAATTCTATTTCTTGGGAGGCTTGGACTTTTCTTTCTGTTGGGACAATAAGGCTTTCCCATATGTATCTGCATTGTTAATTATTCCAAGATGAATGAGCTTATCTTGCTCTCTAATTAAGGAATCACAAAAGGATTCAAGGCTAGGCTCTTGATAGCTAGCTGCAGTCAAGGATTCTTTCATGGAGTAGAATGTAGATACAAAAACAGAATAAGCAGGTCCAAGTTTGGAAAGAATATGATAAATACATTGTTTGTCTTCTTTCTTAATCTTGCATTCTACACATAAGAGTCAAAGAGTTTTATACTTAGATAAATAGTCTTGAATGCATGAAAAATTATTTGGATTCAAGGAAAACAACTCATTCTCAAGTTGATGACCCCGAATTTCATTGTGTTTACCAAACACAGATTCCGACTTTTCCCAAGCATTATCAGGTTCATCAATGCCAGATATGTGGAATCACAAATTAGTAGAGATTGACATCCCAATCAATCCATGAGCTTCATCACATCGATTTTCCCATTTAATTTTCTTATCATCATCAGTGGGTTCTGTTTCTTTCCCTGAGGTTATCCTGAAAAGTCCCCTACTTCGCAGAACATCCTCCATACTTAAAATGGATTCCGAATGATAAAGTTATGCTTGATCAAAGAAAATGTTGAAGATGTCCCCAATAGTGACGTGGCAGATATTAACTTGACCAACTAAAAAAAAGAAGCCCCCTCTTCCCAAGATCAACCTTTGACAACCAGTTTCACAATAAAGTTGCTTTGAAGTGAATCACTTTTGTAGAATAAGTGATGTTCACTTTTACAATAATGTGAATTTCTAAATAGTGCGGCAATAAATTAAAAGACTTAAGTGACTCACTTTTATTTTATTTTATTAATGTGAGATGCACTTTTACAATAAAATAACTTGAAAATAGAAATTGCATGCACTAAAAGTAGCTTGATAAGACTTGAACTCAAGACTTATTAAGGTCTAAAGCAACTTTGGACCAAGTGAGATAATTTTAAAAGGTACATAAAAGTATGGAAAGAGGAAGGTTTTTTTTTTTTTTTTTTACTCTTCTCTCTCTTTTTCCGTGCTTGCTTTCTTTTCTTGCAACTCACCAAAAAAAAAACCGAAAAACAAAAACAATTTTTTTTCCACACAATGGGGTTAGATCTTGGTTTGCTTACCCAAAAAGTCTATGTTTTCAAGTTTTCTTGTTGTTTCTGATTTGCCGTGATCGCACAAGGTGCACGGCAAAGAGCATACGTAGCTGAGAAGACAAGATTTTTTTTTTCCTTACTGTTTCTGATTTGTCGCGATCGCGCAAGGTGCACGGAAAAGAGCATACGCAGTCAGGGAAAACAACATTTTGAGACTAAAACAAAGAATATCTAATAATAAACTAATAAAATATGAGAGATTTAAAAAAAAAAACAAATCCGTCACTGTAACATTATACCTTCAAATTTGCTGAAATGGGTGTTTCTGGAGCAAACAAAAACGATTTTTTGTGAAATGAAAACTATTTACCAATGGAAACGGCACTATGGACACAATGGAACAACTCCCATAGGCCACAAATGTACAGAAAATCCAAAACTAGAAACCGTTTCAAATTTTCGGCAACACCGGTTCCAGATCTTGATCAAAACCGAAAGCGGTTCTTCATAAAAGCTCTGATACCATGTTAGGGTACACGGGGTACTCCCAAAGGACTGAACACCAAGAAAAAATGCTTCACACAAATCGATCACATATCAATACACCAATGTTTGTCACGTGGTTAAAACCCTCGAGAGGGAAACAGTCCACAACCCCAGCCAAATAGCTACTTGGAGCAATTTATTATGCAAAAGAAAGAAAGTTACATGAGCTTCTCATAATCGATCAACTAGCCAAGGACCCTCTATGCTCTTTAAATAGAGATCATAGACCAATCGGGTGTTAAGCCACAGATCAATGGTAGGTATGACCTAAGAGAAGTTGAACCGTCGGATCACTCTATGTCTAGAACATATCATGACCGTCAGATTAGAATATTTACAAATGCATACTAATGCATACTAAAGAAACACACTTTTACCTAATGGATATATTACACAAGGTGATCTTAAATAACTCCTAAGTGTCTAAATATCCTAACATAACGGATCTGTTCCAAATTAACCATCGACGGAGTACAACTTACCACCCTTAGTCGAATGGAGCAATTGAGGCATTTAACAAAACACTAACAAAAGGGTTAACAAAAATATGTAACACCGACAAAGACGACTGGGACAGAAAGATACCTACAGTATTATGGCCGTATAGAATAGCATACAAGTGCTCAACCGACCAAACATCGTTTCGACTAGTTTATGGACAAGAAGCAGTAGTTCCCCTACATTTTCGACAACAAACACCTATTATCGTAGAGATGTTACATGTCAATGTCGAACAAGGAAGGAAGGACCGACTGATGCAAATAATTAAGCTTGAAGAACACCGACTGATCGCTTTACAACATCAAGAAACCTAGAAACAACAACACAAGGCATGGCACGATCGAAACATCAAAAACAAAAACTTGTCGGTAGGGGACCTTGCATTACTATACAACAGTCGAGTAAAAGGGAAACCCAAAAATCTACATACAAAATGGATGGGACCCTACGTTGTCGAAGAAATTCATGCCAATGGATCAGTCTGACTAAGGACATTACAAGGCATAGTATTTCTGAAACTTATTAATGGTGCCCGACTAAAGCGGTACAAAAACTAAAACAAGTTAAAAAAAAAGAAAAAAAAGCATATAACGACCATAACGGTTAGAAAAAAACTATAAAAATCTTAAAAAACAAATCTAAAAAGAAAAATAGAATCAATACCCATAATCCATGATGACAAGAAATCAACGCTTCGACAGCCGACATTACACCCACCAACATAACACCATCGACCGCTCACATGATCGACATCGACCAATGACTCTGCAATTCACATCACGCTTTCATGACTATGAGCGCCAAAATCAAATCACCATTAACGCAAACTCAAGTGCTCGCGCTAGACCATCACTTCTGCCATTAATACACTCATCGACAAATACGTCAAACACATCACTTATAAATACTCGAATGCAAGAGGATCATTTACATTATTTCAAATAGAAAGAGCAACTTAGTGAACAGGAAACTGAGAACCAAGAACCCTGTAGCAAAGTCAAACAAAAACTCGACAAGATGGCACCAAAACAAACCAAAGCTGCAGCTAAGATTAAGGAACTACAAATCGCTGAGACTCCATTAATGAGGAGGCTAAGAAACATAAAGAATGCTAAGGTTCAAGAGACATCATGGGAAAAAACATGGGCTGAGATCAAGGAATGGTCCTATGTCGACAAGAAACCAATCCCAGCCGCAGAAAAGGTAAACTACAGTACTATCATGAACTACATGAACATACTGTTCATGGAAAGTTTTGGAGGTACAAAGGAAACTGCAGTTAAATTCATCATAAGCCGATACCACAATGACAGATTTTACTTCGATAGGACAGTCAAGATCTCGGGCGAAGTAATCTACAAATTGACTGGTTTATCCAACCAAGGTGACCCAGTACTAGTCGAAATAAAAGAAGGGCTGGTAGAGCAACTAACCGGATCACCATTGGGCAAAAACTCAAAAGGGCTAATGATTACCCAGATACAATCTCAAACGCCGCAAATTGTGGCTAAAATAATAGCAACGAGGCTTACACCCACAAGTCGAGGAAGCAACCTAAAACTAGATATATTAGAGGCAGTGGATACCATTGCCGACACAGGGAAAATCTACAGATGGGATGAGTATGTTGCCGACATGCTCAAAGGCATATGCAAAAAATGCTAGGAGTCGGGAGGGATTATAAGGTTCCCGTCCCTTATAATATGGATAGTGATGTACTACTTGTACACTCTCGGGGAAAAGCAGTTTCAAGAACCCACAAGATTCCATATGTGGAGATTCAAGCCATTCACCTAGACCGAAACAATGAAGGAACTGGAAAACGATAAGGTGCTATTGGAAACCTGGTTCCAATAGCTTAAAATCCAGATGACCAGATGGAGGATGCCCCAAAACATCTGACGAAGTCTGCCCAAAACTGCGCACATACAGCTAGAACTTAACCATACAACGGTTTGGTACATGCAGGAAGCCAAGGAAAAAGAAAAGACTCTTGACTACTATCCAACATTTGAAGAGATATTCCGGGAGCTAGCTTGACAGTCTGGTACAAAACTGTCAATACCAGCAAAGGCCAAGGAGACAAACCTAGCAATAGAGGAGCCACTAACAGACCAAGAACAAGAAGAAGATTACGAGCTCTGGTTATACATTGACACATTTGTGTCGGAGGAAACACCAGCAAAAGACACCAGTTGACTCCAAATTACAATCAAACCGTTCACATCCCAAAGGGAAGGGGCACAGACAGAACATCAGGTAACCAAACCAACGGAAGAAGGCATTGACCCAACTCAACAACAAGGGGGAGGAGAAGGACCAGAGGCTGACATGGAACAGAAAACCCTGAGTATGCTATAACAAAAGAAAACATCTGGAAGCTATCAAAAGAAATAGAAACTTCAAGGAAAAGAAGAAAAATTCAGGAAAAAAAATAGGGGAAGGGAAAGTGCAAGCTTATCATCGAGGAATCATTGGAATATGAAGATGAATTAGCATCCATGGCAGTCGACATCATATAGGACGCCGCAACGAGCAAAATTTTGGTGGAAGCGTAGTTCCAAAAATTTGTCGAAGCAGGAGCATAGCAGGGTCGGCCGCAAAAGGTAAAGAGCACAAATACCTCAACGACCGAAAATTTTGTTGATCTAGTGTCGACACCTCCACCCCCATCCCCGACCAAAATCACGCAAGAGACACTTCTAGAGCTCCCATCAATAAGCGCAGTTGACATATGCAAGAATGCTGTGTCAGACACCTTGAAGGAGAGGTTCGACCGAGACAAAGATTTCCAAGCGTAGATTGAAAAACTTCCTGAGTTACTAACCTCTGTGCAAAATATCACCACCAAAATGCCTCTGTTTGAAACTAGTGGGTCACAAAAGCCTGCTCCTTCACAACCTAGCTGAATACCCCAAAAACCAAGGTCTGTGGGAGTAATAACATCCACATTTGTGAAGAGCCCTGGCATGACAGCTCAAGTCATTGCAAGTTGAACCTCATCATTCATCCCAACCGACCCCGAACCCCCACCACCAGCTACTGAATCGACAGGAAATGAGGAATAAGATAACATGGAAGAAATAAATCAAGAAATCGATGAACTGTTCTCTGACATCCCGAAAGGTTCACCCCCATAGATCGACAACATGACACCCAAACACATCCCCACAACTCCAATCACGCCCGACCATTCACCATCACCACCACCACCCCCCAAACCAAAACCTGCAACCGAACCAGCTGCACCTGAACCACCTCTGCAGCAACCATCAGTACCTGTATATGGACCCTCTGTACAAAATACACCAGATACACTTCCACCTGTAGCACTCATCCTACAGCCCCAACCAGAAGTTCCCCTAGCCACTGCAGACCAGAAACTAGACAACCCATTGTCAAAAAGTCTAACTCTCACAGGTACACAAGTGCAGCATCAAGCATAGAAAAAGCATGAAAGAAAGAGAGATAGAAAGAAGAGAGACCATCAACCACAAGCGGCAGTGGTTCACATCAGCCAACTTGGGTCAATCACTGTAGTCAATGCAACAAAGCTGAGGGATGGAGATTTGGGACAACTCTTGGAAACTCTGGCCATCGAAGCAAATACAAGGAGCTAGAATAGACGCAAGGAGCTCAATGACAATGAAAAGGAACAAGTTGAGTTCCAAACCAAATGTAGAAACCTTGCGCAGTCTGTGATACCAGGACCAGCAGTGGTCGACACTGACAAGCTGCTAGAGAAAGCATATCAGCTGTTTGAAAGCGTGGTGTCGGCACTCCAAACATAGATGCAAAACATGAGAGAAGAGAAAAAAGAAGAAATAACTTGACTACTGATGCAGCAGCACACAACCTTCTCCGAAGCATACAAAGTGCTTCAAGATCACATGGAGGAGTCGGTCATCACAGAAGGAGTACTACGGGACTGGCCTGCTTATTATGGGCAAGTCTTCCAGCAGATTCGACAGACACGACAGGACATCCAAGCACTAGAGAAGAGGAAGAGCATGGAAGAAGCACTTAGAAGCACTATAGAAGATCAAATCGTGCTTGAAACAAACAAACTGCAGAAGCTCGAGCGACAAGCACACCAATGGGTGCAGCAGGAAATTCCAAGATTAGACAAGTTAGACATCATCTATCCATAAATGAAACGACTTCTGGAGATAGCAGAAGAAAAAGACCAATTTTTGGGTCCTGACATGGAAAGGATAGCATACCTTTCCATTCAAGAGAAGATGTCGACACTGTCAAGCCTTAAAACATTAACAATCGACATCCAGAAAATATTGCAAAGTTGGACAGAATTCCAACATCAGCTGGCAGTGACGACAGAAGCAATTGTGGAAGTTTGTGTATAGAAAAGACCAACTATCAGACTTCACAACCCATGAAAGTCAAGACATAAAAATAACTACTTGAGACAGACAAAATGCATTTTTGTAGGTACTTCCCTATTTCTTCGAGACGAAGAACAATTTTGTTGTGGGGGAGATGTTGGAGGAGCTAGTTGACTAGCCGACTAAGTCGATTAGTTGACTAAGTCGATAGGCCGACTAATTAGAGATTAGGTCAGCCCCCTAAGGTCGTCTCGGTTGATAGATCCGACAGGTAGTTATTTGTAACTATTTTGTAATCATATATATTAGGTTGGTGAGCCAGATGAGAACTTGGTTTAGTTCTCTGTATTGTATGGACTCTTCTATCATAATATAATCTGTTATTCTTACATCTGTGTTCTTATCTCTTGTCTCTGATATGTCTGTATGTTTGTAATGTGTATTATTGGTAACCCTATGTGATCTGTGAGATTACAACAAATGGCATGATTCCATCTTCATATATCTAATCCTCTCATAATAATTAAATTATAGGTTTTGAACCTTGCACATGTGACAATCTATAAAAAAAATAATTATGAAACAAAGTAGGAATGTCAAACTCTTATACAACCATGGTCTAAGAAAATCTATTTTGGTAGTAGATAAGATATGATAACACACGAAACTCATTCTTCTAACATTATTAACCCTTTGGAGAGTACATGAAAAAAAGTTGTACTTTTCATACTATACGGGAAACACCTATGTAAAAACATATCTAAAAATCACTTGGCATATTATCGACATCAAAGGCATGTGCTAGGTCCAGTTATGAATGTCTTTCACTAGATGTTGAGAGCCATTGAATATAGAGGTTGCATAGTGTTCGTTCTCTATGGAATTCCTATAAATTTCATGTGTTTTCTTGGTTCGTGATGTATAAGTATCTCCCCTTCGAAGGATTAGTTGACCAAGAGTGGCTTTTCAGATGGATTCTGCCTCTTATATCTAAAGGATGAACCTATGAAGCACATCCTTTAGGAGTGCTCTTTTGCAAGAACTTGTTGAGATCAGGTTAAGTTTCCTTTGGAAAGCATTATTTAAAGGCATTTGCATCATAGTAGCATAATTCAGACGTATTGTCCTTTTGTGTACTGAAATTTCAAACAAATTTGAATTCGTAGATTATTTGATGTATTAATTTTGAAAATTGATTTTAAAAACCCAAGTTTTAATTATTTGAACACTATAAAATAAATATCTTTCAATTTCATACTTTGTAATTCAATTTAATAGGAATAAACATATGCCAAAGAAAATAAATATGCAAATATAATCGCAGCAATAGATTTATTGGTTACCAAAACCATGTGCCCAAAACCACTTACATCATTGCTCATTCGGGAGTCAAAGGAGTCTATTTCTGTATTTTATTCGTATTGGATTTTTTCATTACGTATTTTATTTGTATTGGATTTTTTCATTACGTATTCTTTTCGTATCGAAATGTATTCGTACTCGAATTATGATACTATGATTTTCATTGGACCAATAATTTATTGGGGATTCCAAATTTTTAATTAAGAATTCTTTCAGCAGTATCTCAATCTCACATTGTTCAAGAGTTTCAACATTTTCGTATTTATAAACTCCACTGCAAATGTGCGTTTGAAAATGAGGTCAGTTATTTGGCTATTTTTTTCAGTTATGATGAGAAAATGTATGTACACAGCCGCTGTGAAAAGGGTCATTATTGATTAAAGATGCCAAAGTGTAAGATCCTACCACTTATTCTGACTTCATAACTATTTTAGTTGCATTAAAGAAAATAATGTAAATTTCATTCTATATACCCTTCCATTCTAATTTCTCATTGCTGATGTAAATATTCTGTGTATATAAGAAGTATATTTTACCACAAAAACATCTAAAAATGGTCTTCAATTTTAAATCCACAAACGTCAAACCAAATTTGTCATCTCCTATCCCATTATTGTAACGTCCCTGACCCTCCGACCGGCGAAGAGGACGCTACTACACGCCAAAACATATGGGCATCTAGCCCCATGAACATGTACATTCATATGAAATGCTGAAACATAATGCTTTAAACTAGAACATACATACATGAACATTTTTCATACATAGCGGAAGCAACATAAATTCATACAAGCATTCAACATGTTCATCATGTTCATGAACAGTAAATAGGATTGTAGAAGTAAAATAGACAAAATTACTTATCTTATAAAGAGCTTGTTCCGCAACCAGCTACGTCGCTGCAACGTTCCACCCAACCATAGGCCAGCGTGCTCCTTAATCTCTCAGCAATGCTGCCACCCTCGAGATGGGCATGATTCTCCAAGGAATAAGGAACTAACAGGCTTACACATAGCCAAGGTAATAACACCACAAGGGTACACAGTTCAGCCAAGCCAACATGGTTGGGTTTATCAGGTGAACAACAGATCAGCCAAGCCAATAGAGTTGGGTTTATCAGGCCATCCAGGAGCTCGGAAAGGCTAATGCTAAGCTAGTGAGCTCACTGAAGAGCGGAAAACACCAACACCAGAACCAACCTGGATTCTAGAACACCCACACACACCCAACACAAGAAAGTCAGTCCCTTCTCTGCAACGCAGTCCCTCAGACCCTGATCTTCCCTCCAGTGCTCTTCAAGGGCTGTGAAGAAGAAATCCAGCTTAGTGGCTCTGTCTATGTGGTTCTCAACCCACCAAGTTTATCAAGCACCTTAGGCCCTCATTCACCAACCCCAAATAGTCCGGGGACAAATCCACTGCATGCAAGCAGCCAAACAGCTATTCAAGCATTTACAGGGAAAAACACAGTCACGCCACCATGGCAAACAACAGCTAACACACTCACATGAACCCACAGCAAACCAATCTTTAATACTATCGCTGTGAGATTTACACAGACTAGAAAAATGGGAAGAGAACAAAAATCCCAAACTGTGAGGGATCGAAAAAGACACAACCAAACAAAATGTGGAAGAAAATTACGGTCATGAACCAGCAATAGAGTATCAGTCTTTAGCTCATGATTCAACGATGGAAAATGACAGAACATTGTGCAGCCTGGAAATGGTGGAAAAGGCATAGAATCTGCATGAATAGAGGAAAGAAATCGATCCGCAAGCCTTCAAATTCGTGAGGCCAAAATAGCATGCTCGTAAGCCAACAATCGATCAGGTAGAAAGGGACCGAACACCCACAATGGAATGTGGAAATGTTTTATCTCAGCTTGTGTGAGAGGAGAATGAACAGAATCGCGATCTGGTGAGTGGACATACCAACAGATGCGTCGTGGGGAGAGGAGAGCAAGCATGGGCATGGTAGTGGTCTTCCTACCAACCAATCACTGCCTCAACTAAAAAAAAAGGAAAATAACCAAGGGTGGTGGTGACACATAGTTTTCCCCCGTGACTCAATGTTCCTCATCCCCCTTTCCTTATCCTTTGGAATCATGCCCCTTCTCAATTTAGTTGCTGCGAACATAGCTGGTTGGGTTATTTAATTAAAAATGCATGTTTACATGATGCCACAATTAAATATATTCCACGTGTACCAATATACCATCGGTGACCATTCCTAATCAAAGACACAACATAACCAAATCTATGGTGGGGCCTTGGACTTTAGCTCAGCACCAAGATTATTTACAACATATGTATCCTATGTACTTTAACGCAAGCGGGGTTAAAACCAGGGTATTACATTCCCCTCCCCCTTCAATAGCACTGTCCTCAGTGCTTTACAAAATTTGAACAAAATGCTACACTGGTACTGCCTCAGTGTTCCGCAGGATTGAACAAAAATAGATGTGCCAATCGCATGGCATCCTCCAGCTCCCACATAGCCTCTTCAGGTCCGTAATGCTCCCACTGCACCTTTACGTGCCCTATGGCCCGGTTCCAGAGCATTGTGACCTTCCTGTTGAGGATGCGCATTGGCTCGATTTGGAAATCTCCCTCGGGTTCCACCAGAATCACATCCCAATTTATCACATGGTTAGGATCATGTACATATTTCTTAAGCAAAGAAACATCAAAAACATTATGAGCTCTAGTATTAGCAGGCAATGGAAGTCTATATGCAACAGGCCCTATTCTCTCAAGCACTTCAAACGACCCACAATATCTAGGTGACAGCTTGGCACAACTTCCAAGCTTCAAGGAACTTTTCTTTGCCCTCACTCTCAGGTAAACATGATCCCCAACACTGAACTCCCTGTTCATTCTATGCTTATCTGCATAGATTTACTGTCTGTCCTATGCTGCTTTCAGATTCTGCCTAATCTTTACAACTTCTTGCTCCATTTCCTTGAGCAATTCTGGTCCAAGCACAACTCTGTTCATCGGGTTGTCCCAAGTCACTGGTGTCCTGCACCGTCTTCCATACAAAGCTTCATACGGACTCATCCCCAAGGATGCTTGCTGTCCATTGTTGTAAGCAAACTCTACCAAGTGTAAGTAATCTTCCCACTTGGTTGGTTTGTCCATCACATACATGCGAAGCATATCTTCAAGCACCTAATTCAATCTCTCTGTCTACCCATCTGTCTAAGGATGGTATGCAGTGATGAAGTTTAACTTTGTACCCAAATCTGCAAACAATCCCTTCCAAAAATTGGAAGTGAACTTGACATCTCTGTCAGAGACTATTGCCTTAGGCAATCCATGTAATTTTAAAATCTCCTTCATGAAGATCTTTGCAATGTCATCAGTCTTGTGTGTAGACTTCACTGGTATAAAATGTGCTTCCTTAGTCAACTTGTCCACCACAACCATGATGGAATCATGTTGTCTCCAAGTCATCAGTAATCTTGTAATAAAATCCATGGAAATAACTTCCCATTTCCATTCCGGAACTGGCAAAGGCTGCAACAAACCTATTGGATGTTGATGCTCAACCTTTACCTGTTGACATTTCATGCACCTTGAAATGTATTCAGCCATGTCCTTTTTCATACCTGGCCAAAAGTACTGCTTTCTAGCTGTAGCAATTGTCTTCTGATATCCTGGGTGACCAGAATATGGAGCTTGATGGATTTCATCCATAACAACTCTCCTCAAATCTGCTACATCTGGAATATAAATTCTACCTTTAAAAGTGAGAAGTCTATCTATCTTCTTCCAATTTATATCCCTCATACCTCTTCTCGAGACTTTGCTACTGCAGTTTGTCTTTTACTTGCTCATACAATTCGTCTCCGGCAACATGATTAACAATCTGCTGCTTCAAATCTGATTGGCAAATACTAAGAGATGCCACATGCATTTCTTGTACCTTCCTGCTGAGTGCATCAGCTACCTTGTTTTCTTTCCCTTTTATGTGCTTGATTTCGAAATCAAACTCACATAAAAATTCCAGCCATCTTGCTTGCTTAGCATTCAAAGTAGGCTGATCAAACAAATACTTCAGACCACAATGGTCTATTCTGAGCTCAAATCTTCTACCCATCAAGTAATGTCTCCACATCTTGAGGGAATGTACTATGGCTGCAAGCTCTAGATCATGAGTGGCATAGTTCTTCTCATGCTCCTTCAGCTTTCTTGACTCATAACATATCACATGGTTGTCTTGCATAAGGACTCCTCCAAGCCCTTGTACTCATGCATCGGTACATACCACAAAATCTTTCTCTGGATCTGCAACTTTCAATATGGGTGCACTGGTGAGAAGATTCTTCAACTGCTGGAAACTTTCTTCACACCTCGATGTCCATTAAAACTTCATCCCCTTCTTTTGCAAAGAAGTGATGGCATGTGCAGCTCTGGAGAATCCTTCAATGAACCTCCGGTAGTATCCTGCAAGTCCCATAAAAGATCTTACATCTGTCACATTTATTGGAGTAGGCCAATTCATAATGGCTTCAATCTTTTCAGGGTCCATAGATATACCCTCCTTTGAGATAATGTGACCCAAATACCGAATTCTATCTCTGTAGAAGTCACACTTGCTCAGTTTCGCATACAGCTGATGCTCCCTAAGCAATTTCAATGTCAATCTCAAATGCTTTTCATGTTCTTCCTCATTCTTAAAATAAACAAGAATGTCATCAAGGAAGACAAGAACAAACTTGTCCAGATATCTGCTGAAGACACTATTCATAAGGCACATAAATGTAGCTGGTGCATTTGTGAGACCAAATGGTACCACTACAAATTCATAATGTCCATACCTTGTTCTGAAGGCTGTCTTATGAATGTCTTCATCCTTGATTCTTACCTGATGGTAACCAGACCTCAAGTCAATCTTGGAAAATACCTTTGCTCCTCTCATTTGATCAAAGAGGTCATCAATCCTAGGCAAAGGATATTTATTCTTCACCGTAACCTTGTTCAACTGTCTGTAATCAATACACAACCTGAGTGTACCATCTTTCTTCTTTACAAACAGAACTGGTGCTCCCCAAGGAGACACACTTGGCCGAATATACTTCTTTTCTAACAACTCTTGTAGTTGCATATTCAATTCTAGCATCTCTGGTGTACTCATCCTGTAGGGTGCCTTGGACACTGGTGCTGCTCCTGGCACAAGTTCAATAGTGAAATCAATGTCCCTCTTTGGAGGAAGCCCTAGAATCTCATCAGGAAACACATCCCTGAATTCCTGTAACACCTGATAGTCCTCCAACCTAGGAGTTTCATCCCTTGATGTCTCCAAAATATGAGCTGCATACAATTGGAAACCCTTCCTACAGAACTTCTTTAAATGCATTGCTGAAACCTGCCGTACTGAAATCACCTTTGGAATGCCTCTCACAACTACTAGGTTCCCTTCTTCATTCATGCATTCGAAAGTCTTATTGTAACAGTCAAGCTTCACCCTGCGAGCCTCTAACCAATCCATCCCAATGAGAACATCATAGGAACCAAGTGGTAGAACATTCAGATCTACACAAGCGACCAACCCATCCATGACCAATGGACATTTCTCTACCATTTCACTAACCTTTCTCTTAGTTCCAGTGGCTAGCTGGACTAACCAAGATTTCCTATGCTTTACCTTCTTAAAAGCACAAATATCCACTACTCTAGGGCTAATGTAATTGTGTGTAGAACCAGGGTCAATCAAAATAGAAACAGATTGCTCAACAATCTTACCTGCTACTTCAACCACAGTTGACTGGTGATCTACCTAGCGGTCCTCCAGTGCTGCATAAATCCTAGGGACTGCCCTTGCTACCTGACCCACTGTTTCTGCTTCTTGAATATTGTAAGTTGGTCTTGCACTCTCATTCTCGAGTGGACAATTTCGATGCAAGTGAGGTCCTTCACATTTCCAACATTTGAGTGGACCTTTATTTGGATGTGGCTCTTTAGGATTTCCACCTGTCACTCCAAATGGATCACTCGTAGCTTGGGATGGCTGCTTCTGCTGATTCCTGAATCTAGAAGTTTTGAAACCTTTCCTTCTTTGGTCAAACTTTTCATTCTTCTTGTCCTTCCATGCCTTATGGTAATCAGGTTTTCTTTTACTTTGCTCATAGCAATACTTAGCTTTTCTTATTGCTTCTTCAAGATTTCTAGGTTCATAAAAATCAATTCTATCTTTGTAAGACTGAGGTAATCCACTCAGAAAACCTTGGACCTTCACTTTTTCATCTCTGATGTACCGGACATACCTCAACAGCTCCAAAAACTTATTTGCATATTCATCCATGGTTTGCTGTCCCAATCTCAGCTCATGGAACTCCTTGATCTTGTCATCATAGTACTTGTCAGAGAGGTATTTCTGCTTGAAATACTTCTTGAACTGTTTCCACTTCAGTTTCCTTTCACTGATCATTTTTACCTGCTTGAAGTGTTCCCACCAAATGGATGCCCTTCCATTCAGATTGAATATGGCAACTCACGCCTTCATGTTTCCTGAATAATCCTGCACCTGAAAGTACTTCTTTATCCCAAGAAGCCAAGCCTCAGCTTCTTGTCCCGTCTTTATCTCACCATCAAATGTAGGAGGTTTAGCTTTCCTAAACTCATCTCGAGAGCAATCCCTAAGTTTCCTTCTTCTTTTCCTTTTATGAGGAGATGAACTTGTATCTCCACTGGATTCTTCGGAGTCAGACGATCCACTAGAAGTCCTTATCCTTCTCCTAGTGCTGTTCTTACTGCCTTCTGGTCTTGATGTACCTCGTCCAGAATCTATCTTTTTCTGCAAGTCTATCAAACTTTCCAATATGGAAGCATTCAACTGGTGCTGCTCTTCCTGGGATTTTATTAAGCTTCTCATGGTGGTTGCAACATCTGACGGTGTCTCTTGGAATCTCCTTCCATTGGACTCAATGTCATCATTCCTATTACAGACATTTTCTCCCATGGCATCTTCTGCTCGCTCGTAGGAATCCCGAGCATCATACCCATCATGGGTTCTCATGACTGAACCACCTTTGGCTTTACCACACTGTTCTTTCTGGAGTACTGCTCTTGGAAGTTATCTATAGTTCTGCAATGTGTTAGTAGCAAACTATTAGATGCATAGTATTAATATAAATCAAACTACTTACCTTTTTCTTGGAAAAATCATAAAATAACAAATTTTCCCAAACACAAGATTTCCTTCATCAAAGAATGTCTATATGAGGGGGACGACGGGGGTCAAGGGGGCTTTCCCCCTTGTGGCTTCCCTACACCACTACAGGGTGGGTCGAGGGTAGTGCCCTCGTTTTTTTTTTTTTTTTGTAAATCTTGCATTTTTGCGCAATCTGGCGCATAAGATAGCTGCCACTTTTCTCCTATTCAGCCCTAAAAATCCACTAAAAATAGCTGAAAATCCCATTGAAAAACAGTCAAAATCTACTGGGAAATCCCACAGAAAACTAAAAATTTCCCCTGTACAGGATCGGGTCTCATCCCAACTAACATTCCGACGTTTCGGCAGTCCAACGAAACTAACTTCCTCCACTGTTCATCGGCGGTCGGGTGCACTGTTCATCGGAAGGATAGTTCACTAAACAGCCACAACGACGGGTAGTGATTCCACTACGGGTTCCGCGGACCATAACTCATCGGCTGTCGGAAGCTCTATCCACTAACCATCGTCGATGGCTGATGATTCCCGGACTTAGAGAAATTTTCAAAATTTTCCCTTTTTGTCTTCCTCTTCATCACTTGATCGGTTCAACCCTCTTCTTTTCGTCGGCAAAATAGTTCCATCAGCAGCTGCAACGGCGGAACACAATCTTCGATCTTTTTTCGATAGCCGACGACTTTGGGCCTTAGAAATTTTTTTAACTTTCTTTCTTTACGGCGTCGACGGTCGGAGGCCTTTCTCGTCGGATGCATAGTTGTCTAGCCATCCGCAACGGCGGCACTCGATCAACTTTTCCCTGCCAACGGACGTCGAATCACTTAGAAAATTTTCTGTAATTTTCCTTCCAACTGGCCTCCATTGGGTATGCTTCTACCTAGCTCTCCGCTACATCAGAAGTTCGTTCCACTAAGTGTTCCAATGAACCGACAATTCAAACACTTAGACAAATTTGTGCAAGTTTTCTGTCATCAACTTTCGATCTCTGCTGGGCAGAAAGAGATCCTGCTTCTGTCACTAATTCTTCGTGGTCCATTCAGGCCCATGCTGCAACATGAGCTCTGATACCACAATGTAACGTCCCTGACCCTCCGACCGGGGAAGATGACGCTACTACACGCCAAAACATCTGGGCATCTAGCCCCATGAACATGTACATTCATATGAAATGCTGAAACAGAATGCTTTGAACTAAAACATACATACATGAACATTTGTCATACACAGTGGAAGCAACATACATTCATACAAGCATTCAACATGTTCATCATGATCATTAACAGTAAATAGGATTGCCGAAGTAAAATAAAAAAAATTACTTATCTTATAAAGAGCTTGTTCCACAACCAGCTACGTCACTGCAACGTTCCACCCAACCATAGGCCAGCGTGCTCCTTAATCTCTTAGCAACGCTGCCAGCCCCAAGATGGGCATGATTCTCCAAGGAATAAGGAACTAACAGGCTTACACATAGCCAAGGTAACAACACCACAAGGGTACACAATTCAGCCAAGCCAACACGGTTGGGTTTATCAGGCGAACAACAGATCAACCAAGCCAACAGAGTTGGGTTTATCAGGCCATCCAGGAGCTCGGAAAGGCTAATGCTAAGCTGGTGAGCTCACTGAATAGCAGCAGACACCAACACCAGAACCATCCTGGATTCTAGAACACCCACACACACCCAACACAAGGAATTCAGTCCCTTCTCTGCAATGCAGTCCCTCAGACCCTGATCTTCCCTCCAGTGCTCTTCAGGGGCTGTGAAGAAGAAATCCAGCTCAGTGGCTTTGTCTGTGTGGTTCTCAACCCACCAAGTTTATTAAGCACCTCAGGCCCTCATTCACCAACCCCAAATAGTCCGGGGACAATTCCACTGCATGCAAGCAGCCAAACAATTATTCAAGCGTTTACAGGGAAAAACACAGTCACGCCACCATGGCAAACAGCAGCTAACACACTCACATGAACCCACAACAAACCAATCTTTAATACTATCATTGTGAGATTTACACAGACTAGAAAAATGGGAAGAGAAAAAAACTCCCAAACTGTGAGGGATGGAAAAAGACACAACTAAACAAAATGTGGAAGAAAATTACGGTCACGACCCAACAATAGAGTAGCAGTCTTTAGCTCATGATTCAACGATGGAAAATGACAGAACATTGTGTAGCCTGGAAATGGTGGAAAAGGCACAGAATCTGCATGAATAGAGGAAAGAAATCGATTTGCAAGCCTTCAAATTCGTGAGGCCGAACTAGCATGCTCGCAATCCAACAATCGGTCAGGTAGAAAGGGACTGAACCCCCACAATGGAATGTGGAAACATTTTATCTCAGCCTGCGTGAGAGGAGAACGAACAGACTCGCGATCTGGTGAGTGGACAGACCAACAGATGCATCGTGGGGAGAGGAGAGCAAGCATGGGCATGGTAGTGGTCTTCCTGCCAGCCAATCGCTGCCTCAACTAAAAAAAAGGAAAATAACCAAGGGTGGTGGTGACACATAGTTTTCCCCCATGACTCAATGTTCCTCATCCCCCTTTCCTTATCCTTTGGAATCATGCCCCTTCTCAATTTAGTTGCTGCGAACATCGCTGGTTGGGTTATTTAGTTAAAAATGCATGTTTACATGATGCCACAATTAAATATATGCCACATGTCCCGATATACCATCGGTGACCATTCCTAATCAAAGACACAACATAACCAAATCTATGGTGGGGCCTTGGCCTTTAGCTCCACACCAAGATTATTTACAACATATGTATCCTATGTACTTTAACGCAAGCGGGGTTAAAACCGGGGTATTACAATTATAAATCATTTTTTCTACAAAGGTGCTAGATAGTTGGCATAACATGCTTTATATTTTGTCTTTAGGGTGTGTGCAAGAAGTTGAGGGTCTCTTTTGGCGCGTTAGATGCAATAGAAAACTGAAAAAACAGACATCCATTAACTTGTATGGATATTTTGAGACACTTACACAATGAAGCTCGCGATGCGTAAAAAACAAGAAATGTAGGAAATTGAATTTCCTTTCCAAATATATAATTTTTTTCTATTGAAAATGCAGTTAACTATATAAATTTAGATATTGTTTAAGGGGCATTTTTTATTTTTGGGACAAATTATAAGGTATATGTTTTTGTGGGTGCAGCGTCTGAGTGAGTAAATGATGGAATAAACTTACGAAAATCGGTATACATATAGAGAACATATAGTACTAGTGCATGACTATTTTTCCAATAATAAAAATAATATTTTAAAGTTTTTTTTAATTATATAAGAGATCAAACCTCGAAAACGGTACATCAATTGTGGGTGCAGCATTTGAATGTCTTAATGAAATTATTTGGAAATGGGTTTTCTATAGCATGTAGAGCTCAGTGTTCTTTAATGCACCATACAATTTTTTTTATAAATGGTTAAGAAATGAAAGAGATATTAACGAAACACTAACAATGTGTTTTTTGAGTTCAGGAGTGATGGTAGAAGATAAATATGAAAAAAATAGAAAAAATAAGGTATTCTTGTTAAATTTTACATATTTGGAATCTGTAAAAAAAACCATATCTGTTTCTAAAATCTCATAAAAAATGGAGGTGTGCAGCATAATCAGACAAACGACTAAACACGAGCATATTGAAAATTCGGATATAATGCTGAATTAACCATGGTTTATCATACTCCAAGGCATAGGCATGTTGAATCCGAAGCAAAGTACGGAGCAGACACATAGGCATAAGAATTCCATGCAAGCATGGGTGGAGGATCGGCCTTATCATTTGGAGGGAATACATTTTTGAATTTACACAAAATGAGAGCGCATTTTATTGAAGCAAAACGAGAGCATGTTTTATTGAAGCAAAACAGAAGCGCGTTTTTGTGAAGTAAAACATGAGCACGTTTTATTGAAGCAAAACGAGAGCATGTTTTAGTGAAGCAAAACAGGAGCACATTTTAGTGAATCACAACGTGTGCACGTTTTTAAATACTATAATGAGTGCTTGTTTTGTCAATTGTACCAATACTTTTATTATTTTATGTCCCCCCACTTACTCCCCTCTTCCCCCTAAC
>LPNX010689519.1:10073-113660 GCA_001517045.1 Pseudotsuga menziesii | reverse complement strand
ATCATAAATATTGGATTACACATTTACTCTAACACTTCTATTCTAAAAAAGGGTTTACACCTTGAGATATTTAATCTCTCTCAGTGCTTGGTAGATCCTCTTTTAGATGGATCTATGCTAGTTCTAAAATACTCCATAAAGCCCTTCATAAATTGTATCCCTATTCTCTTTGCAATGCTAAAAACTAATAAAAAATATCAACTACTATAGCATGATTTACACCTCTCTCCCACACCTCTCCCATGCTGTCCAGCTCCATCTCCACTGTCTCTAACAGAGTAAATTTTTAGACTTTCTCCAAAACCATATTTCTGCAAGTACATAGGGTACTTTTGAGAAGATTCAAACTTCAACTTCTTTGTCATCGATCGTAGAACCTCAAGAATATGATTTGCATTTTCAATTCATAATATAAATTTCAAAACAAGCTTTCAGGAGATACCCTAGGACGCTTTTTCCCATCAGATCGCTTTTAATTATTAATTCATGCATCCTTTTTAACAGATATGGAGCACTGCCCACACGAATTTTTTCGTTCAAAAAGCGATCATCCCTAATTTCACATATCAAGATGAACACATATCAAGATTTCTTGGCCCCTTGAACACATATCAAGATTTCTTAGGAGCAAAAGGATGAACACATATCAAGATTTCTTGGCCCCTTCTTTTCAATATTTCTTACTTCAGGGTTTCAACACAACACCCACCTTAGAGAAATCAAAATTTTATTTCATAGCTACCTCAATCGTATCACTCAGCCCTTTTTGGCAATTTTTTTAAAATATGTTTTGTTTTCTCTTATTTTCCTTCTCAATCTCTTTTTTAAATTAATTGTTTTTTCAATTAAATTACTTTTTTTTTCATTTTTTATTTGGTTTTTATTCTCTTATTTTCCCTCTTAATCTTTTTATTTTTAATTTACTTATTTTCTCAACTGAATCACTTTTTCCTCTTTATTTTTTAATTTTGTTCTCGTCTTTGTTTTCCTCATTATTTTTTTTATATTGTTTTGATTCTATTCATATTTTTTTATAATTTTAATATTAATATTAGTATATTAACAATATAAATATATATAATATTAGCACAACCATAAGTAAAGTATCTAGTTAGTGGGTTGATGTGTACTTTCTATGATTAGCATGTAGAGGTTTCAGATCCACCTTTCTTGGATCTCTGATTTGGTTTGTTGTGACTATCTACACATATATCTTGTAATCAGTTCTCAGTTGATAATTGAATTGGTTTGTACCATTCCTTTGTGTAAGCGAGCCTTCATGCTCTGCTTTGTCTACCTTCTAAATTCTAAGTTAAAGTGGTAGGCGAACGTTGATATGTTAGGGGAAACCATCAATTTAGTCTTGTGGAGATGGCTAGTTGTTAAACAAAGGCTAAACATTAAACTAATTGCCATATCTTTAGCCACGGCTTGTTAAATCTTAATCAAGATGCATTTAAGCATAATAAGATATGACAACCATGAAATTGTATACTTGTTACACTCGAGCTAATATTTCTTGTTGATTCACTCAAGGAAGCCCAAAATATGAGATAATACCTAAACTTATATCCACAAAAACATATATTAATATGTATATAGTATATAACATATTATATATTAATATATTCATTATATCTTATCTAACATATTGATATATTAACATTATTTAGTATATTAATATAATAATAATAATAATAATATATTTTTAAGGTCACCACCAAGTGAGACACCAAGTTGGTGTATGAGGCCTTCATGTAGGGAAAAGACCTCATCCCGCTCTGTGATTCTTACTCAAACACACTAACACCCACCAATCACATCTAGGACACAAGAGGTACTAAAAACAACACTGTCCTACAAACTCATTAGTGGTTCACTGCAATCAAACACTTTAAACCCATAATGCGATGCAGGAGGGCCTCACAATTTCCAACGACCATAAGCAATAGTTTAGATATGAAATTTAAACAACACACGGAATGATAAATTCTCCATTTGGACTAGCATCTATAGACCATTACATATAGAAAATTAAAAAAAAAACGTTGACACAAAAGTATTAAATTTTAAATGATAGGCTCAACTGGCCTTCTATTACATTTAGGTTAAATTTACAAATTTACTGTGCAAGCCTAAAATATATTTTTTCCAAAGAAAATTTACAATACGATGCTAAGACCCTTCATTTGTTTCATCACTAAAAAATCCATCCTCCTTGTTGAAGTCTCAATCAGGCATGGTGGTGCATTCAATTCTGAAATCAACCTTGTACGTGAGATTAATTCTAATTTCCATTGCTTCAAATTCTTATAATCCATCCTTCCTTTTTCCTGTAGATATGTACTCCCCTTAATGACGAATTATTTCCTTCAAATTGTTCCTGTAGATATGTACTTCCCTTTATGACGAATGTGTGTGTGTGTGTGTGGGAGTGCTGAAATATATTATAATATATAAACACATATATTCCAATATTCCCCTTTATGATGAATTATTTCCTTCAAATTGTTCCTGTAGATATGTACTTCCCTTTATGACGAATTTGTGTGTGTGTGTGTGCGAGTGCTGAAATATATTATAATATATAAACACATATATTCCAATATTAATATATATGATGAAATAGATATAAAGAATTTTGTTATTTGACGAGTAGGTGTTGTGTGAGCTAGGGACACGTGACCCGAAAAAAACTAAAAGAAGTTGGAGGAATAGTTTCTAATTGAAAGTAAGTGGATGGGTGGTACTGAGAGGAATAGTTTGTAATTGAAAATAAGTGGTTAGGAAGAAGGAATAGTTTCTAATTGAATGGCATTTGATTTTGTATTCATTGATATAATGTTGTGTATCGATTTTATCATTTAGAGTTTTATTTTAAACCATTAACAATTTATTTATTCAATGTCAACATGAGGAAATATCAGAATCATAAACTCTTTTTTTAAATAGAATTTTATAATAAGGAAGGGATTTTTTCTTCTTTTCAAAATGGAGGATATTAGTTATTTTTTTGTAGGTGAGAGGCCCAAGGGAATTTTTATATCTTTTCAAACTGAGGCGTGAAGAAAAAAATGATGAATAGATTCATATGGAGAATTAATGGAGGTTGTGAAATTGACAATTTTGTGCTAAAATGATGACCCAATATACATGAACTTGTTGAAATTTTATCAAACACCTGAGAGGTTCGAACGACTATGGTTTTGTTTAAACAAAATATGAAAGTGACCAGTATGTTGAGCCAAACATAATCACAACAACTTCATGAGATGACAATACCGACAGGGAAAGACAAGAAATATCCAAGAATCGACTCAACGACACTATGATGATGTACATGATGCAACTTGGTGGATCTGTCGAAGGGATAATACAAAAAAAATGGTGAAATAAGATATGGAGACGATAAGTACATCGAACTAGATGTGATAGTACAAATGAAATGATCTTGCAAAAAAGTTCAGTAGGTTCTCCTATGACGTCATGTTTCGACAGTAGATCATGTTTATAAATCCATTTATAATGTTACAATTTACTAAATTTTAACACTGCATATGGATTCAAAGACCCTCTTTGAATCCATCTACAGTCTTAAAATTTAGTAAATTGTAATTTTTCATTGTCAGAGCGACAACTAAAAATTACCAAATAAATGACAAATTTTTATGTGGTCATTTTTAGTTTAGTTATGTGGTACTTGCGATATCTCAGCTTGGGATGGTTTTTATTAATACTTGTACTACATATGTATTGAAAATAAATTATGATACCTTGGGAAGTATGTAAAGATTAAAAAAAAAAGTTTCTTCTCCAAGAACGAAAGACTACATATAAGGTCATTAATGACATAAGCGATGCAAATCTATTTCATGCAATAATGTTGAGCTTTGACAGATGGATTTAGAGACCTAGAAAGGGGTCTCTGAATCCATATGCAGTGTTAGAATTTAGTAAATTGGACAAATTCATAGTCAAAATTGTAATTTTTCATTGTCAAAGTGACAACTAAAAATGACCAATTGTTATGTGGTGATTTTTAGTTTAGTTCTTGTCTCGTGGCCAAATTGTTAATTTATCTTGCTCATTTTTAGTTTAGTTCTTATCCCATGACTAAATTGGTTATTTATCTTGGTCATTTTTAGTTAGCTTACTTAAAATTTCTTAATTTTGGTCATTAATCCCTTGAAAAAATTGTAAAGATCAAATTTTTTGGTCGCATGCTCACTTATTATGTCATTTTGTACTAGTGGTTATGTCCTCCTTCTTTGTTGAAAACCATGGAGGAATGTTATTGTTGATAACAACAATAGGCCACACTGAGTAAATAGATCTCTTCTCTTCATATGGATTGACATCATCTGCTGCTAAAGAAATCCTAACATTACGAGGTTCTTATTTAAAGTGTGGCAATTTTTTGTCCATATCTCTAAATGAAGAACCATCTATAGGAATTCGAATAATGTCATCTTGACTTATATTATGTACATGGTAACACATAACTTGTGCTATGTTTTTGCACCTGAATAGTCGTTGCAAACATGGAATAATGGGAATATAACGAAGAACCTTGCAAGGAACCTTTGTTGTTACTTGATCTATTCTATATCTACTGATATGACATTCTTGACATTTTGTTTCAAATTCATGTTGTTTAAGATATATAATATGATTATCGAGGCATGCATCAATTGCTTCATATCGCATTCCAATTTCTTTAATGATGACAGATATATATCAATATGTGCAAGGTAAAATATTTGGCGATGGTAACAAAAATTCACCTATCAAGCTAGAACAAATTAAAGTAAAAAAATAGTTAATATAATATATAAATAATATTAATGAAACATGTTTCATCTACATTAATTTTACTTATGAATTAACAATGAAGTTATTAGAGGATTAAATATAACCTTTATCACGATCATATGTATGTGATGGAATATATTACATACCTTAAGATCTATGTGTCTGATCTATTTGAAAGACCATTCATAACCTTCAAGTTCATTATCAACAATATAACAGAGAGAATATGTGTTTTGGATCCTTCATAATGGAGTTCGTATGCCTTCTCAAGAAGAGGTAAATCATGAACATCATCAAAGTCATCATCTTCATGATCATCATCGTCATCATCCATTCTAACTTTAAATGTAACACAGATCAATGTATTTGTACTATCATCTTCAACAATGTCGTTAGTAAGACCATCTTCTTCAATATGATCATTAAATTGTTCTTCATTATTCATAGCTCCATGGTCCATCGGTGCTTGTTATGAAAGAACATCCTCTGGGCGATATGTCGTAGGATGTCTTTTCTTTATAATTATATGAAACCATCAAGAGATACTAGTTAATACAAGAAATATTAAAATGATAACTACATTTACAAAACCAATCAATATAAAGAAATATATAATTAAAAACTTACAAATCCATGATAGTCATTTCCCCCCTCAGCATGTCCATATTCCCTACAATGTCCTTTGGTTGCTGTTTTATTTATTCTTCTCCTTTTAAATCCCATGGATTGGCTACATGGACAATAGCATTTCCCATCACCCTTTCTTTTCTGTCCATCCCACAATCTAACAAGTAATTCATGATTTTGATTGCTTGGATCAAGAATATTGTTATGTTCTGACATTTTCTGATACCAAGCTTGACTGATGATTATCAATATTAAAAAATCAAGGTCAACACTTCACTATTTTTAATCACAATAAAAATTGAAATAATTATGGCTTTTTGTATCTTGAACAATCCGTGCGTAGAGTATAACTTCCGCAAACCGTCAGTTGTATAGAAAACATGTTGGAATATCTTATTGTATACTTTATAAAAATAAATTATCATCGGTAATTTGATGAAATTAATATTTTGACTGTTGTAATTTTTTCGTTGGTAATTCGACGGAAATTGGATCAAATTTAAAAACAAAACAAAAAACATATTTATTAAGATGAAATCCGACGACAGGGTCAATTTCGTCGGATGGCGTCAGAATTTGTCGTTGGATTTCAAGTTCAAATCTTGTTGTGATTGTTGGGATTATGGTGAGTTTTGATGTGATTTTGCATTCTATTCTAGTTTTGGAGGATAGGTTCATAGTCTAGTTCATTGCCACTTCTGGGACTATTAATTGCTGGGATTATGTTGAGGTTTGTTCCTTTGCTGGAGGTATATGGTAAGTGTATTATGTTCTGGTTTTCTTCTTGGGGAAAAGGGGTACTCCGAGATTAACAAGCCATCCTGGAAGAAGAACTTTGCATGGTTTAGTTTGAAATCAAGGATCTTAAGGGTATGCTGAGAGTATTTCATTCTCGCTTGGAAGGACTAGTAGAGGCCATACATCAAATTTCACACCATATCTCTATTTTGGACATTAGAATGGATAATGTGAAGGGTAGCATCAAAGTAGAGGGAGAACAGGTAGATAAGCTACTGGAGGACGTGGAAAAAGTGCTCAATATGGATTAAGAAATCCATTTCTAGAACAATTCTACTACAGTGCTAAGGGTCCCAAAAGAAGTTTCAATGCACCAACTTCGTAGAGGAAATCATTGATCTAGATTCCTCTAGGAAAGTTGGTTGAAGATTTCCTTTGAAGAGTTTTAGGTTGGCTATTTCTTTTTGTTTTTGTCATGAATCACTTCTATGTTGTTTTATTAGGACAATATATCCACCTATATAATATTAGGAATTTTGTTATGGCTAGGAGAATTTTGATTATAATGCTAGGGAAGGGGAATTTTAGACAACAAACAATTATCTTTTGATCCCTTCAACAACACAGTGACCTATTTTGTAATATTTGGATGATTTTTTTTCATGTGGTTCACAACCCTAGGAGATAGAGGGCTTACTATGTCCACGATAATAATTCTTAGGGGGGCACCCGAAGGGGCTTCACCCTGTCTGCTCCAAGTTTGGGATCATAAGCCTGAAAGAACCAGGAAATTTAACCTTTGACCTCGACTACTTTAGTCTTGGACTTGGAAGNGGCTTAATATTCCGCTACTATTCTCAATATTTTAATGTAAAATTTCTAGCATTTTTTTTTTTTTTTTTTTTTTTATATCATTAGCGAGGGAATGAAAATAAATAAGTATATATATAAAGGTTATTGGTATATTGAAATCACAAAGGAGTAGCATAAGCTATTGGTAATTCAAAATACATTGAAATAAAACTTAAAAAAAATATAAAATTACCTCCAATTTGTTTTACCTATTTGAACTTTGCATTTTAAAAACTTATGCATAATATTTGAAGTTTTGAATTTTTCTTTTTCCTGACCCATGTTTAAAAACCTATGCATAATATTTGAAGTTTTGAATTTTTCTTTTTCCTAACCACATAATGTTTGCTAATATATTGATTTAAAATTTAACTTTAAATGTACTCTTATTTAACATATATTAAATAAGGTCTCTCTATATATAATTGTTATTCATTTAATGTTACTTATTTTATGAATCTAAGTGAATAAGATCTCTCTCTCTATATTTCTTACAAGGTGAACCTTATTTAATAAAATCTAAATAAAAGTATAATTAAAGTTAAGTTTATATATGTGTGTGTGTGTGTGGGTAACCTCCACTAAGAATTCATTTGCAAAAATGATACCATCGTATCATATACTTAGTGGAATTCATATACAAAATATCTACCATCCTATCACAGACTTTTGGATGCTATTGGATGTTAGTCATTTCAAATTTTCAAAAAAACACTCTCATTATAAATTGCAAATGTTCAATAAGGGTAGTAACTAGAACATGATCAGGTTTTATAAATGACCTGCATGCATGCTTTCCTATGAAACATTATACGAAGTCATCTGGTGAATTCCACTAAGGTCCATGTTATAGTGTGATTTGCCACACCTGATACATCATGCTTTGATGGCCTTTCCCTATCCCTATGCATACTCACTATACCCCATTTACTAATTGTTGGTTTATTGGTCAATACTGAGAGAGGGGGGGGGTGAATCAGTATTGATAAATTTTTACTATTTGAACCAATTTTAAATCTATCATTAGAAACACATAACAACAAGAATACACAGAACACAATTTTAATGTGGAAGCCCAATACGGTAAACCACCAATACGTCCTATTACTGCAAAGTTGTTATTTAAAAATAGTTTTTCCTGCTTCTACAGACAAAGATGGTATTACGCCCTGATTACCAATACCAATTGGAAGGAGGCTACGACCCCTTGTTTTATCATCTACGATTGAAAGGATGCTACAACACCCTATTTACCAATGCAAATTGGAAGGAGGCTACGACCCCCTACTTTATCAGCTACGACTGAAAGGATGCTACAATACCCTATTTACCAATTCCAATTAGAAGGAGGCTACAACCCCTTGGTTTATCAGCTACAACTAAAAGGAGGAAACAACCCCCTGCAAGACTGTTTCCTGCCCTAGAGTCGTCCTGTCACCTTGATATGTTTCTCATGATTTCTCTCCCACTAAATTTGGTCACACCCACTGGTCTCTGATTCTGATCATGCAATTAGAATTGCATAGACATTTCCTTCTTACTCAGGCCGCTGCTTAAATACTTCTCAATGTTTAAGCTTCTTTCAACAGTTGTGTCTTTTCAAAATGATCAAACACACCTTTCACTATTGCACCCTTTCATATCTGAATATCACACCTTTCAGAATGTCCTTTCATGTTCTTCCATTGATCCTCCACCTTAGAGATTGTTTGCACAGCTTGGAAACCATTTCCACACCCCTGTCCAACATTTGCAAGGGCTTCTGCACTGTCAAAATTCTTTTCGCAAGATCATCTTCCTGATCCAATTAGAGTCATTGATCCTATTTCTAAGTCAATATGGGCAGCCGATCTAACCATCGATTTCTACCTCAAAATTGTCTTTCTGCACCAATATTACCTCATCAACGATTCCCCACCATTGATCTTAGTTGTGCATTTTCATGATCGTCGATCTCCACATTGTGGGATATGGGATGTGGGATGTCGACTGTGCTTTTTTTCTTTTTCGCAAACTTCTTTCTACAAGATCATTTCCGCAATCTTCTTTCTACACCGTCGATCTGTTTTAGAGGAGCTAACTTTAGCCATTCGATCTTTCCAGATTGTGGGATGCGGGATGCAGGATGCAGAAACGTAAAATTTCGACTTTCCACAAGCTTCTTTCTACAATCTCCTATCTACAATTTTTCTTTTGCATTGTCGATATTTTACGAAGTCTTTCCTGACCGTTGATCTTGTGGATTGCAGGATGCATAATCATACTTCCTATTTTGGACTTCCATAATTTCCTTCTGCAACTTTGTTTTCACATTGTGGATTGCGGGATGCAGGTTCATAGAATCTTTAAACGCAATTCCCTTTCCGTATTTTCCTGGACCGTTGATTTCCTTGCGGATTTACCCCTGATTGTATATCTTGATCTTTTGCGAAACTTTGGCTTATCCTCCTAACTTATGTAAACTTGATCCTCACAGTCAGATCTAGTGTAGGTCGCTCCCTAACCGTCCATTCTAGAACTAATGTAGATCAGGATTATGTCTTTGAGGATTATACAAAAAATGATCCTCATTCATCAGATATCATGCAGATAACTATGTCGCCTCATCATCGTGCCATCTCATCACTACCTTGGTCTTTCACTAAGTACATCATCATGAGGACACCATCATATTCCATGTCATGATATGTGTCATGCCACATCCTTAACTATGCCATGCCATCTCATTACTACCTTAGTCTTTCGCTGAGTTTGTCCTGTCATCATATCCATTGGTTATTCATTTGTCATTCGTGAACACCTTCGACATCAATGACAACTATAACCCAAAATTTCCAACAATATCCCCCTTTGGCATTGATGGAAACCTCTAAACATTCTCCCCCTTTGACAACAATGACAAAGGATAACCTGTTATGCCAATGTTGTACTTATTTTGGCACTAACTATTGGGTTGTGCGTGCATTTAGCATACATTGTGTGGGGATTTATAATTATCATCACATGCATTGTGCATGCATTTATTGGGTTGTGTGTGCATTTAACATACACTATGCAAGCATTTAACACCACAAAATTTATATAAATTGCATTGAGCATGGTTGTCGTTGATGACAAGCCATAAATGGAAAATAAGTAATTAAGGTTCATGACATGGAAATAAGGACATGGTAGTTTGGGAATTGGTTCCATGATATGTTCCTTGGAGTAGTAGGTGGCACAAATGACCCATTTCGTGGTCATTTGTTGAAGATGATGTGGCCCATATGTGTGTGGAGCCCTTGAAGTGGTAATGATGTTCTTGAGTAAACCATGGAGAAGGTGGAAGATCAAATTATCAATCTTCTCTTGTGAACACACACTCCAACATGAAATTCGTGACTTGAATTTATAATATTAACAAGCCTCCTAGAAGGGTCAACCCACTAACCCCTAGCTTTTAGGGTTGTTACCAAACAACATAAAATAATCTTAGGTTGATTTAGGATAGGGTACTAAAGGTCATATGGTCCATAACAATAAAACAATAAAATAAAAGTCATCATACCAAAGGTACACATAATAAGGATGCTAGGACCAAGTAAAAGATAAAGGACCATAAGTCAACCAAAGAGGTCACAAAAAGAAGTTAAGACAACCGTCATACCCACAATACCAAGGTGTACCATAAAGGTGGAAAAACAACCCCTTTTACCCATAGGACTAATAAGACCAAGGACTTTAACCTTTTTATCTCTCAAGGTATATTGTCATATGTGTTTCGTATATATTTTGATCATCATAGTATAAGGAATAAGATAGAAATAAGAGATGACCAGAATATATACCTGTGCGCAAGATGGATCACCAGAATAATGTGTTTTCTCATAAAATATTTTTTGGCGTTCAACAAAAACTCCAAAGCCATGTTAGAAGCCAAGCTTCAAGTCTTCCTCCGTGGGCACTTCATTGAATTAATTGGCCTGCATATTTGCATAATGCCATGAAATTACCTTTTAAATTTCAATAAAATGAAAAATAAGTTGCAATGTTTTTTCTGGATGTAATATTGTTTTTTTTACTTACAATTCATGCCACCAAATTGGAATAACCACAGGGCCCAAGCTTGTGTTTTCTAATTTTTTCTTGTCTAAACTTGGTGGCCTTTGATGTGTATGACAACCTATGAAAAGGTTGAAATATGTTACATGTTTCAAGTTTGATCTAAAAAAAATCATAATAAGGGTTATAATTACATTGTTGAAAGTATTGCATACCTTCTTGTGCCTGGCGGTAGCTTTCCTTCTTTTATCAAAGCCCTCTCCTTTCCATATTCTACTAGGGATTTCCACTCTCTTGCTGGAATCATTGGAGGGTGCTCATACCCAGGATTCCTTTCTAGATGAACCCAAAATTGGTCTGTCACAATCTTCATATGTTTGCCATCCTTCTTTAGGAACTCCGCTCTATTGAAGGTCTCACAGTCGAACATGCCAACCAAGCGATTAATGAGATCATCTTTTAAATTTTTTGTTTGTTTATCCCACCTTGTGCAGATGGTGGGCCCAAAGATATCGAATGAGATTTAATTTAGATGTTTATACAAAACATAATTTTTTTCAAGATGATCATGTCATCATTAGTTGTAAAACATTAGTTTTTGATAATATTACATTTGAATTGCAAACAATAAGTTAAACAATGTATAAATACCTTGGATCTTTTCTATCTTTATGGGAACAAGATTGTCGTCCACCAAAAATGTTGTCTCCAGTATACCCGTGCTATTGACACAGGAAGATCCAGGAAATGTTGCTTGAGAATTCTCATTGCTAATATCTGCATCGACCCCCTATTATGTACCATCTGGCATGTGATGGCTAGTAGATGTTGCACTCACATCTAGAATTAGGGGTGTTGCAGATTGTGTCACTTTCTGTTTAGTCGACAACAATGGGAACATGTGATGAAGGGGGAGCCATATGCTCATGTGACGACTCTCCATGAGCATCACTAATACCAACACTTCCCTCACCACTAGTGTGTGGGCACAAAAAATTGTACATATACAAACAAATTGTTAGTTCACTCACATATACAAGTACAAATTATAAAATCATAAATGAATTTATCTTCTAATTCAAGATACTACAACTTATTGTCAAGGCCTTAGATCTCTTCACCAAAACATCAACCTTTGATTTAATCTCATCTGTTTGCAGCTGAACGAATATCAGACAAAGAATATTCTCATTAATTTTTTTAACATCTTCTATATCATTTTAATTGGGTCTAGAGGAGATCCAATGTCATCATTTTGCATGATCTCATCCACATCAATATCAATTGATTTATTTGATGCTAGATCAAATGCTGAATCACTAGCCTGCAACAAAAATATATAAAACATTACTAAAATGAAATCAATATACTGAGGAAAACAACATAATAAAATAGCATATTGCTCATGTTCGATTTCAAAAATTACAATTATGTATATTTGCTTCTTTGAGGATGGCATCATCTGATCCACAACTGGGGCCTTGCACCAATCATCACCCTGCAACAAAAATGTAGAAAACATTATCATAATGAAAGAAATATACATAAGAAAAATACTTAACATAAAAACCATATTGGTCATATTATATTTGTGCAATTAGAAATAGGTATACTTGTTGACGCAAGGAACGTGTACTCATTTGATCAATAGTTGGGGACTTTCCTCGAACACTTCCCTGCAACAATTAATTATATACAACATCATTGAAAAGAAACTAGTGTACTCACGAAAAACCAAATCACTTTCCTATGATGAAAAACACGTAATTACCTGCTACCTTGAGAATGTTCTACTCCTCTGATGAAGTACTGGGGAGATGCCTCATTCACTTGTCCATGATGAAAAATACATAATTCATTATATAAATGAAACCAATATATTGATTAAAAGAAATAATAAAAAAACATATTGCACATATTGTAGTAGTAAAATAACAATGAAGTATACATGATGCCTCGAGGAAGGTACTGTATGATCTATTAGTGGTAGGGAGCTACCCCGATCAACACCCTACAACAAAAAAATAGATAACATTATCTAAAAGAAATGATTATACTCATGAAAAACATAACAAATAAACATTTTGTTCATATTATATTTGTACAATTTCAATGATGTATACTTGATGCCTCGATGATGGTGTACTCCTCTGATCATCTGCTGGGGAGATGCCCCGATCTTTACCCTGTGCCTTAAGTATAGAAATGTTAATGAAAATAGAACAATAGACTACAAAAAAATACATAAGATATTAGATACAGTAATTAAAGGTTGGGTAAATTGTTAGATGTACATATCCAATAGTGATCGCATTTGCATCTATTCGATTCAAATTGTAATTAATAAGAAACTCTTCCCCTTCAACTATTGATTTAATGACACACACACAAAACATGGTTTCCTTCACGCCCCTGAAATATGCAATTGGTTTTCTTAAGTGTAGACCCTGGTTGTGTACTGTTTATAAACCCGGTAACACTCCCTGTAGATTTTGTCCTTTCGTTAATGTACAACGTCACTCTTTTATTTTGATCCCTGTCTTTCAGGTGTAAATAATTTGCATACAATCCTTATCTGTGCATACTTATTCTATATTGGACCAGTCACATCCAATCTATGGAGTTGTAACATTTTCCAACGTACTCCATCAATTCAATACATCGGTTGTAACTGACCATTATGGCATCCATGCAAAACAACCCCAAACCATGTAATGACGATGGTGCAATTCGATATATCCTCTCATTCACACAAAAATATGTGTTTAGTTGAGGAAGATCCTTGGGTTCCCATTGTTTCACTATATGTTTGCACCTCAAGGGAACCCTGATGTCACCTATGGCCTCATCTTCATAAGAACATGACCCCCTTCAATGAGAAAAAATTGCACGCGTCTTTGGAATTTTCTTCTGATATTTTGACATTTAGTTGATACTTGTTCTATACCTTATGGATGTCTCAATTTCCTCTTGTATTCCTAAACTCACCTCGCTCAAGGATGACATATATGACAAATACATTTTTGGTTCTACCTGCACAATGGAAAACACCATTTAAGATTACATCTCACCCATGTATTTCTCATGAAGTGTTCCTTGAATCAATAGTGAGGTTTATGGTTATTGTTTTCCATGAATGGTTAGGTGATGAATGTGCAACCTAGTACCTAAAGAAGAATTTATGACTCTAATACAAAGGTAGATACAGAAAAGTATTGCTATAATAAATTCAAACATAATTTTCATCTCTTTTAACTTTAACACTTCGTTGGTCACTGCGTTAAAGTTGGCCCTTGAGATGAGTTATCAATTCCAATTCACTCAACTTTACAACAACAATAACCCTATGCGTTGAGCACACTTAGAGTAGGGTACCATAGGTCATGTGGTCACATAACAGTAAAACAATAAAAGTAATAAGGTTAAGTCATCATACCAAAGGTGTTCAATGTACCACACAATAAGGGTGTTGTAATAAATTCAAACATAATTTGTATCTCTTTCAACTTTAACACTCCACCGGTCACTACATTAAAGTTGGTCCTTGAGATGAGTTATCGATTCCAATGTACAAAACATAAATAGTAACAAAATTACAATGAAGTTTAACTAAGAACACTAATTAAAGAACAATAGTAACGCTAGATAGATCTTGTTTGGATTTTCCTTATACTTAGACATTTTGAGTCAGTTCCTGTCACTATAAGGACAAACTGTCAGAAGAAAAAGTTGATTACGGTTCCATAATAAAACATAAAATAAAGTTGAGTACACTTAGAGTAGGTTACCATAGGTCATGTGGTCACATAACAATAAAACAATAAAAGTAATAAGGTTAAGTTATCATACCAAAGGTGGCCAAGGTACCACACACAATAAGGGCGCTAGGACCAAGTAGAAGATGAAGGACCATAAGTCAACCAAAGGTGTCATAACAAGATGGTAATGCAACCCCCATACCCACGATACTAAGGTGTACCATAAAGGTGGAGAAAAAACCCATTTTACCCATAGGACCTAAAAGACCAATGACCTTAATATTTTCTCTCTCTCAAGGTATATTGTCACATATATTTTTATCACAATTGTATAAGCAGAATTAAATAACAAAGCGACATACAGAAAAGTACTGATGTAATTAATTCAAACATAATTTTCATCTCTTTCAACTTTAACACTCCATTGGTGACTGCGTTAAAGTTGGTCCTTGAGATGAGTTATCAATTTCAATGTACAAAACATAAACAGTAACAAAATTACAATGAATTTTAACAAATGAACAATAATTAAAGAACAATAGTAATGCTAGATAGATCTGGTTTGGATTTTCCTTATGTTATCACTCAGAATGTACCCAGGTTGTGATAGGTAGATCCTGAGGTAACAACAAAATCCAATTTAGAATGTATTTCTGACCTAATATAGTCAGAGAGGGATATCTGACTATTACAAATCCTTCTTACTCAAAATATTCAATCAATGATACTCAGAAGGTTATATTTCTGATGGGACAAATATGACAATTTTGTTTTAAAAATATTTGGTAGGACAGTCATGGAGGAGACCATTGGGCAATGGAGTCAATAATCAAATCTTTAATAAGTTGCAGGAGGTAGGGTTTTGAAGGTTTATGGACAGAGGCAAGGTAGACACCATTTCCTCAGTATTGAGGTATGCGCAGGTTGATTAGCAGACAGAGGAAGACAACCCATCAAGCAGAGAACCAAACTTGGGTGAGTTCTACAATACTTTAGAAGAAAACTGTTTCAAAATGCTTGAACACTAAACCTAGAGCATACAGGATGAATTCTAGTTCATGACCTTATTGATCAAGCATGGAAGCAGATACGTAATGGAGTGATATACTGGAAAAAAAATTACACAAGAAAATAACTTACTGAAGAAAAAGATGGCAGAAGAATCTTTGCCATGGAAGCTTCAAACATTCTTCCTCTGCAATTTTATTCATCTCTGGAAAACTGAAACCTATTACAATGAAGAGCCTATCTGCTCTTGAAAATCCAACCCTAAAAACTATCAATTACATTTGAATTTATAGAAAAATAACCTCTACCTAACCTTGAATTCTAAACCTAACTGAACTCTAAAAATAGAAATAGTTACAACAAATTTCCTTCATTTCAGGATGCAGATTGCTGAACAATAGGTTTCAAAGTCCCTCCCGCATATCTCTAATGGTTATAGTTGTGTGAAACCAAAAGAGGTTTTTGTATTTGACCATGTTCCCGACAAAACCCATGTCTTATTTTTCTCTTATTCACCTCCAGCTCCTCGAAATATTCCTTTGAAACTGATGGCTTAGATATTAAACTTATAAATTTATGGAAAAATACCATGTGAAGATCTTTTAAATTATCCCAACCTATGATACCTGTGTAAAAAATGAAGTATTTTTTGAATATAGTCTTGTTTTGAAGAAAAACCTCTCTCAGTTTCTTAAAATTCAACTCCATTTGTATAAAACAATTCTTTGAATTTTGTGACTAAAACAGTCTTTTGAAAACCTGAAAATTGCCCTCTAAATATGAATTCGATTCTCTCAAACCATCATACCTGTGTGAAAACTGAGATAGGTTATTGTATATGGGTATTTTTCCATAAATTTACAAGTTTAATAATTGAGCCATCATACCTCTCTCAGTTTCTCAAAATATGTCTCAGTTTGGCGGCAACAATTGATTGAAAATAATGACCCAAAACAACCATGCTACGCTACTACAATTGATATCTAATACTTTGTTTAGGCATCAAAACATCATGGGCTGAAAAATATCTAACTACACAGAACCACTAAATGTTTTGAATTTTGAACAATATTTTTAATACAGACAACCTTGGGATTATCTGCATTTCTTTCTTATACTGCATTTCACTGAAAATGCTCAATTTCACACCTCCTCTATATGCAACACACCAACTATTTATTTAATGGAATTCAATATCCTCCCTAATTGTCGATATTCTTGAAGCATTATCTGAAGTCCACCACTTTTGCATAAGCTTGCTACCATCAATTAATTTACTAGAACAAAGAAATGGCCAACATGTGTTCCAAGCTGCCCTTTGTTTAACAATTCCGCTCAACCTTGGAAGATTAACGAGACTGCTCTTTCAATATGTGAAATTTTCTAAGACTCTTGATCTCTTAGTCAGGAAATCACTGACCAAGCACGTATCAGAACTTGCACATGGTATAAAAATTCTTCAAATCTCAAAAATTAATTTCTCCTTGCATGTTACATCAACATAATTAATGTTGGCCATGGATTTTCCTCACCTTCCAATCTAACGGTTCATTTCTCCCACTTTTTAACATAATTCCGCAGATATGGATTTTTAATTACCTCATGCATGTTAATGTAGCGGAATGTTTGCTCGCCGTCGGATGTTGGGTACTTCAATTTGCATCGTCAATTCATGTTTTGATTTGCAGGAATTTAAACCAAGTTTATTTGAAATAATTCCCATTGTATATTTCTTTAGCCATTGACAATTCTCAGCAAAAATACAGTTTGGTTGTAACGAATATACACCCTCATGTGACAGAACTTCAAATAACAAATTCTAATCCAATGAAAGCAGGTTTACGCATAATAATTCAAGCTGAATTTCCCTTTTTTTAGCTTGAATTTAAATTATTCCTTCATTGAAATATTCATGGGTGACTTCAATGGAATATCGATGGAGATCAAGAATATCATCTTCAACACAAACAATTTTAATTGTGTACCATTGCAGTCGCCAATAGAACATGCAAATGTTTCAAATTTTACATCTAGAAGAACAGTGATTCCTTGAATGAATTTGTAAAATCTGTGCAGGTGCATCTCCTGTTACATTTTTCTCCTTTTGGACTGTCATGCTTAAGGTCATAGCAATGCAAGTGAGTGGGTAATATTATTGTGCTTGAATGTAATACCCTGGCGTATCCATCAATACACATATGTTGAAAACCTGAATCAAATCTGCCATTTTCAATGCCCATGTTTTTTATACTTGCGGGCAATTGAGACAACGAGTCATATATTATTTAGTGATAATTTCTTCAATTTATTTATTGCAGAAAATTTTCTTTAATTAATCTCCACACATAAATAATGATATTCTCTCCTCCAATATGCGTTGATGCAAAGAATTCTCACTCTTTTATATTTTGCTTCCTTTTGATGAGGGAGTTATTCCACACGAAAAGCCGAGTTTGTCTTTTCATTGTTTATATACCTTGTCCTTTTTAATATGTATTAAGGAAAAAGAAAGGATAATATTCCTTGAGGGCTATGCGCTTAGACTTTGGTGGAAGGATTTTCTTGGTGTGTGTGTACCCCATGCGACTTGGTAATGAGTGGCCTTGTGCCAACAACATTTTTTTATAAAATATGCCTTTGGGGTTTATAAAAATAAACTTTATTTATTTTTATAAAAAATAAATTTGGCCTAAATATAAAAATATGATTATAAAGCCAAAATAATAAAAATCTTCCCTTTTCTTTTTCCCAAAACACCTCTACTCTTTTTCTTGCAAAACTGCCAAGTCGAAGGAACCTTTGAAATATGTTCAGTCATAATGCCATCTCCTATGAAATAAACACAATTTTTTCCTTTAAAATTCTTCAAATCCATCTGGAACAAAACCTGTGCTAACACCTTATACTCATAAATTTTGAGTCAGCTCTTGTCACTGTAAGGACAAGCTGTCAGAAGAAAATATACCTTGAGAGAGAGAGAGAGAGAGATATTAGAGTGTTGATGCTTTAGGTTCACATTTCATGGTTATAGCTCATGGGTTAGAGATCACAGTTCACATTTCACAACACAAGTCTAGAAAACCTAGAAGAGGTACCATAATAAAACATAAAATAAAGTTGAGTACACTTAGAGTAGGGTACCATAGGTCATGTGGTCACATAAAAATAAAACAATAAAATCAATAAGGTTAAGTCATCATACCAAAGGTGGCCAAGGTACCACACACAATAAGGGCGCTGTAATAAATTCAAACATAATTTTCATCACTTTCAACTTTAACACTCCACTAGTCACTACGTTAAAGTTGGTCCTTGAGATGAGTTATCAATTTCATGTACAAAACATAAACAGTAACAAAATTACAATGAAGTTTAACTAATGAACAATAATTAAAGAACAATAGTAATGCTAAATAGATCTGGTTTGGATCTAACTTATACTCAGACATTTTGAGTCATCTCTTGTCACTGTAAGGACAAACTGTCCGAAGACAAAGTTGATTATGGTACCATAATATAACATAAAATAAAGTTGAGTACACTTAGAGTAGGGTACCATAGGTCATGTGTTCAAATAACAATAAAAAAATAAAAGTAATAAGGTTAAGTCATCATACCAAAGGTGGCCAAGGTACCACACATAATAAGGGTGCTAGGACCAAGTAGAAGATGAAGGACCAAAAGTCAACCAAATAGGTCACGACAAGATAGTAATGCAACCCCCATCCCCACAAGACCAGGGTGTACCACAAAGGTGAATAAACAATCCCTTTTACCCATAGGACCTACAAGACCAATGAATTTAATATTTTCTCTCTCTCAAGGTATATTGTCACATATATTTTTATCATCATTGTATAAGTAGAAGTAAATAACAAAGATACATCCATAAAAGTATTGTTATAATAAATTCAAACATAATCTCCATCTCTTTCAACTTTAACACTCCACTGGTCACTGCATTAATGTTGGTCCTTGAGACGAGTTATCAGTTCCAATGTACAAAACATAAACAACAACAAAATTACAATGAAGTTTAACTAATGAACAATAATTAAAGAACAATAGTAATGCTAGATCAATAGATCTGGTTTGGATATTCCTTATACTTAGAAATGTTGAGTCAGCTCTTGTCACTGTAAGAATAAGCTATCAGAAGAAAATATACCTTGAGAGAAAGAGAGAGAGAGAGAGAGAGAGAGAGAGAGAGAGAGAGAGAGAGATCTTAGAGTGCTGATGGTTTAGGTTCACATTTCACGGTTGGAGATCATGGTTCACATTTCATAACACAAGTCTAGAAACCCTAGAAGAGGTACGATAATAAAACATAAAATAAAGTTGAGTACACTTAGAGTAGGGTACCATAGGTCATGTGGTCACAAAACAATAAAACAATAAAATTAATAAGGTTAAGTCATCATACCAAAGGTGGCCAAGGTACCACACACAATAAGGGTGTTAGGACCATAAGTCAACCAAAGGGTTCAGAACAAGATGGTAATGCAACCCCCATACCCACAAGACCAGGGTGTACCATAAAGGTGGATAAACAATCCTTTTTACCCATAGGACCTATAAGACCAGTGAGTTTAATATTTTCTCTCTCTCAAGGTATATTGCCACATATATTTTTATCATCATTGTATAAGAAGAAGTAAATACCAAAGCTACATCTAGAGAAGTATGGTTGTAATAAATTCAAACATAATTTTCATCTCTTTCAACTTTAACACTCCATTGGTCACTGCATTAAAGTTGGTCCTTAAGATGAATTATCAATTGCAATGTACAGAACATAAACTGTAACAAAATTTCGTCAAGTTTAACTAATGAATATTAAATAAAGAACAATAGTAATGCTAGATAGATTTGGTTTGGATCTTCCTTATACTCAAAACTTTGGAGTCATATCTTGTCACTATAAGGAAAAGTTGTCAAAATACATACCTTGAGAGAGAGAGAGAGAGAGAGAGAGAGAGAGTTAGAGTGTTGATGTTTTAGCTTCACATTTCACGGTTGCAACTCACTAGTTGGAGATCACGGTTCAAATTTCACAGTTGCATCTCACTAGTTGGAGATCACGGTTCATAACACAAGTCTAACAGCCCTAGAAGAGGTACCATATGAACTTTGGTACCCTACTTTAAGTGTACTAAACTTTACAACAACAATTACCCTATGTTGCGTCCAACACAGATCAAATATATACTTCTTTCATGCCAAGATACTCCAAGAGTGAAGTTATGAATATAAATTTGGTAATTCTTCTAGAATGGTCACTTAGGAAACCCTAGATTTTAGGGTGGTTACCATAATAAAACATAAAACAAAGTTGAGTACAGTTATAGTAGGGTAACAAAGGTCATGCGGTCACATAATGATAAAACAATAAAATTAATAAGGTTAGGTCATCATACCAAAAGTGGTCAAGGTACCACACACATTTAAGGTGCTAGGACCAAGTAGAAGATTAAGGACCATAATTCAACCAAAGGGGTAATAACAAGATGGTAAGGAAACCACCATACCCACAAGACCAAGGTGTACCATAAAGGTGGAGAAACAACCCCTTTTACCCATAGGACAAACAAAACCAATGACTCTAATATTTTCTCTCTCTCAGGGTATATTGTCACATATATTTTTATCATCATTGTATAAGCAGAAGTAAATAACAAAGCTAGATCCATAATAGTACTGTTGTAATAAATTCAAACATAATTTTCTTCTCTTTCAACTTTATAAAATTGAATTCTATTAAGTTAATAATAAGAGAGATATTTCACGATAAGTGTGATATTCTTTGAATATTTATTATAAAAAATAACACATAAATCCATATGATCCTCAATTTCAATAAAAAACAAATTTTATGTATAACTTGATCAAACTTATCATAATTGTTGACAAAAAACAAAATTCTTCAAGACTTTTTTTACCAAAAGAGACTAGTATTGTATGTACGTAATAATCAAATGAGGTCTCTCTTGATACAATTTTAAAGTTAGAAAGCCATTATTCACTTTAAAAAAACACCAAACAATCAATACCAACCATTTCTAGACACTTTGTAGTATTTCTAATGGTGGATAAAACTAGTCATAAAACTAGTTAGACCTCTCATATGTCGCTGGCTGATTTGCTACTGTCCTTTGGTTGCAAGAATGTATACAAAGATCACTCTAGATGCTCTTATTTTGGAATGTACTGTTAAGTCTTCTCTTAATTCAAATTCCGAGAAGATCACATACTTTATTCCTATCTTTTTAGTTGTGGAAGACTTCAAGTAATGTTGCCCTAAGAAAATAGACTAAAGTATTGGAAAATTAGTCTAAGTTTCCCTAAGAAAATTCCTTCCATATCTCATAGGTTAATGATAACAATAATATATGAGTATCAGGATATAGCTTGTTCAAGTGTTTATCTGTCCATGGTCTCAGTAGCTTGTTCAAGTGTTTATCTGTCCATGGTCTCAGTTTTCCTAAAGATTTCTGGAAGACAAAGTTATAGGTCTTCCAAGATGGGGCTTCAAGATGTTTTGTTCAATTTAGTAAAATGCACACCTAGGTCAGAGGATGTTGAGTCTGAAGATGAAATCAGTTTTGTTGTGCTTATTTAGATGTCTTAAATCATCTGGTATAATTGTTTCATTATTTTGGTGAAGTAAAAAATCCACCCTGGAGATGACACAATTTGACTAAGTATAAAATCTGCTGCTGAAACTGTCTAAGTGGCCTAAGAAAATGCACGCCATCCTCTCTATTTGAAGGATTAGTTTATTATGAGGATATAGGACTCTATAATATTCATATGTGCATCAAACCATATGATTAGTTTGTCCAAATAGTCTCTAAGAGTGATCAAGTTATAGGTCTGCAAAAATGGGGTTTCAAGAAATTGACTAAAGTATTGGAAAATTAGTCTAAGTTGCCCTAAAAAAATGCCCACCATATCTCATAGGTTAATGATAAAAATAATATGTGAGTATCAGGATATATCTTTCTGAAGTTTTTATCTAACCATTTCTCATTTTTCGTAAAGAGTGCATGAATACAAAGCTATAGGTATGCCAAGATGGGGTTTCAGGTTGATTTTCTCAGTTCAGTAAAATGTACACCTAGGTTGGAGGATGTTGAATATGAAGGTGAAAAAAGTTGTGTTGTGTTCAGTTATATGTATTACATCATATGGTATCATATATTCATTATTTTAGTGAATAAAAAATCCACCTAGGAGATGGCACAATTTGACTAAGATGTATAATATATGTTGCTAAAACTGACTAAGTGGCATCAGGAAAATGCACGCCATCCTCTCTATTTGAAGGATTAATTTATCCTAAGCATATACGAATTTATAATGTTATTAGTGCATCTAACCATACGATTAGTTTGTCCAAACATTCTCTAAGGGTGATGATTCTAGCTCTTATCCTTACACCATAATCTAAGGCATACCAACCATCTTTGGTGTGTTAAACCTTAGCAATAATGAATTCCATTTGAGAATGTAGAATACAGGGTAGTAAAAGGACATGACTCATTTTGTCGGGAGCTTCAAAAACTTATTAGTATCATGCAACGACCATTAGTAAAAATGGATATATCATTGTCAAGGGTAGGTCATGCAAGGTGGCTGAAGTATTCACTTCAAAGACTAGAAAACATGATCATGCAACTTGATTTCAAGGAAACATTTGACACTCTTCCAGATTGAATGATGCCAAACAACCCTAAAATTTAGAGTCAAGCATTGTCAAATTTATGATTGCATATATCTAGGTGAACATCATTCTAAATCGATAATTTAATACAACATATTTGTTAGTAATATAATAGTGATCAACACTATTCCCCACAACTCAAAATTGGAATGACTTCATAACTGGTCCACCCCTCAACCTCTATAGAAGGTCTATCCACCTCAGTATCTTGTCTTGGTATGAAAAATATTCTACTAATTAGGTCAAGGAAGAGCCATAGATAGGGGTTAGAGCCCTAGCCACTACCATAGGAGAACACAGTGGTGAAATTAGAGGCAGGATGGTGAGCTATGTTGGGGATGTGAACTATGTTCGGGGACATTATCGTAGGAGAGCACATTAGAAAAGTTAGAGGCAAGATGGTGAGCTATGATGGGGAGATGAAAGATGGTTGGGGTTTAAGATGACTGGGGTGCGAGATATGTGTTTGTGAATTTCAGTTTTGTTTTTAATTTGTTGTTTTGATAATTTGTTTCTCTGATTTTACGGGCCAGATGACTCTGTAGACCACATGACCTTTGGTACCCTACTCTAAGCTTGAATATTGAACGATGTCAAACAACCCTAAAATTTAGAGGCAAGCATTTCCAAATTTATGATTGCACCTATCTGGGCGAACATCATTCTAAATCGGGAAGTTACTACAATATATTTATTAGTAATATAATAGTGAGCATTATCTCCTGCAGGTCAAAATTGGAATGGGTTCATAACTAGTCCACCCCTCAACCTCTACAGAAGGTTTATCCACCTCAGTATTTTGTCTTTTTCTCTCTTGACCCGGTAGGATAAATTTTTCATATGTGGACATAAACCCCAAATTTGAACCCCAAATGCAGAGAAACATACATTTTGTTTTCTACCCAAATGATGAAAAGTTTGAACTTATTGATGTCATTGTGGGTCGAATTTGATGTCAATATTTCCTGTTGAAGATGCTCCTAAAGCGCCCCTTGCTTCACTAGACAAATGATTCTATAGACCAATTGATGCGATCTTTAATCCTTAGCTAAAGATCGTAGAGAGAATTAACTCATTAGTACATTAGGGCCAATGCCATAATTGAAATGAGAAATATTGTACTAATTAGGACATGGCAGAGTCATAGATAAGTGCCAGAGCCCTAGGCACTAGCATAGGAGACCACAGTGGTGAATTTAGAGGCAGGATGGTGAGTTATGTCAGGGATATGAACTATGATCGGGGACACTGCTCTAGGATACCACTTTGGAAAAGTGAGAGGTAGGATGGTGAGCTATGATGGGGAGCTAAAAGATGGTCGAGGTGTGAGATGGCTGGGGTGCGAGATATGTGTGTGTGAATTTTAGTGTTGTTTTTAATTTGTCTTTTTTTATATTTTTTAATTTGTTTTGTTTTATTTTTATACTTTTTTATTTTAATATTTTTGTTTTATATATTTTCATAGTGTTTTATATTTTAATGTTTTATTTGCAAAGGTTTTCGGATGATAACAGTGATGATGATGATGATGATGATGATGATGATGAGGATGACGATGGTGATGATGGAGATGATGCTGATGAAGATGAAGACGACGATGTTGATGATGATAACAATGATGATGACGACGACGACGATAAAAGTGATCATGATGATTACGATGACAATGAGGATGATGACAATGGGGATGATGACGATGATGATAATGACAATGAGGAAGATGATGACGACGAGGATGATGACAATGTCAACGATAATGACGATAAGTATGTGGATGATGATGATGCCGATGATGATGATGCCGATGATGATGATAATAGTGAGGATGATGATGATGATGATGATGACAATGAGGATGATGACAATGATAATAATGAAGATGAGGATGAGGATGATGATGAAAATGAGTATGATGACAATGAGGATGATGACAATGTTGACAATAATGACGATGACGATGAGGATGATGATGATGATGATGAAGCCAACAACACTGGGGATGATGATGATGATGACAACATCAATGATGATGATGATAGTAGTGATGATGATGATGACAATGAAGATGATGATGATTATGGTGAAGATGATGATGATGATGATGATAACAGTGATGACGATGACGATGATGATGAAAATAAGGATGATGACGATGATGATGATGATGATGAAGAAGAAGATGATAACCGTGATGATATGATAACCGTTTTGACAATGATAATGAGGATGATGAGGATGAGGATGATGACAATGATGATAATGACGACGAGGATGAGGATGATGATGATAATGAGGATGATGACGATGAGGATGATGACAATGTCGATGATAATGACGATGATGAAGACGAAAACGATGGGGATGATGATGATGGTGATGATGGTGATAATGAAGATGACGATGATAAAAATGATGACGATGATGATGATGATGATAATGATGATGATGACAATGGATGACGACAACGAGGATGATGACAATGATGATAATGATGATGAGTATGAGGATGATGATGACAATGGGGATGATGACAATGTTGACGATAATGATGATGATGATGATGATGATGATGGTGATGATGATGATGACGATGAAAATGAGGATGATGACGATGATGATAACAATGATGATGATGAAAATGAGGATGACGACGACGATGATGAAGATGATGATGAAGATGACGACGACAACGACGATGATGATAATAGTCATGATGATGATGACGACAATGAGGATGGTGACAATGACGATGATAATGATGATGATGATGATGATGATGATGATAACAGTGATGCTGATGATGACAATGACAATGAGGATGAAGACAATAATGATAATGATGATGATGATGAGGATGACAATGAAAATGAGGATGATGACAATGTCGACGATAATGACGATGAGGATGTGGATGATGATGACGTGATGAAGACGACAACGATGGGGATGATGATGATGATAATGGTGGTGATGATGATGATGAATATGATGATGATGGTGATGATAAAAATGATGATTATGATTAATAAAATTAGGATTATGACGATGAGGATGATGACAATGAAAATAATGATGATGATAATGACAATAATGATGATGAGGATGAGGATGAGGATGACAATGACAATGAGTGCATTGCATTACTGAGATTCTCTTTGTTTCGAGAATAATTTAATATTCTCTACTAACTAGGGAAAAAAAGATGAAGATGGAAGCTCATCTCACCCCCCCCCTCATGTCACTCTCAATTCCCCATAACCAAACAAAATGTATTTAAAAAAAATAATTTATTGTGTTTTTTTCATACTTAAGAAGCAATGTTTATTATGACATATTCTAACTTACAATAAAATGATAAAAACACTTAAACTACCTCATTATATATAGAGTAGATCATATATATTAAGGCATACCTCATACACTTCAATGGACTTCGTCATCTTCTTCATCCAAGTCGTCATCTGTATCATCCGATCCAGATTCAACATTGTAAGGATTGGCCATATCATCGTTGTCATCTGTATCATTTGTGATCATCATGTCATCTTCGATATTGTCTTCATAGACATTGTTTGCTACATCATCTGATTCAACTAATTCTTCGTCATCTTCATCTGGAAAATGATGCTCCAACTCATGGGATTATCCACAACATCGTCTTCTTCTTCAATACCCTCTTCATTATCATTCTCCACATTATTATTTACAAGCCTTCCCCTTGGATCATATCTCACAGAAAAATGACCAACCCCCTCTACCTAGAAAATCAAAGTAAAATACATATTCACATTGGCTTGGAAGAACATAGGGCTCCGTTCCTGGCTCAAACAACCTTGTATTAACCATGGTAAATCCATTATCATGTTCAATAATAGTTCTATTGGGATCACGTTGATTCAATAGTAACCTATACCATTTGACAATGAACATAACTAGTTTGAAGGAGTTAAAATCACATTGAATAATATCTTCCAAATACCCATAGTATCGATTTTGTGATAGTTATGGATGTCTATCACTTTTAGAGGAAACATTGGTCACCTCAAAGACTGCATTTATCCAACAATCAGAATTTTTCTTCGTTTCATCCAACTTTTTGATGCAAAATTTACGGCCATTGCACCACATAGCCTTATAGTGTTTTACCTGCAACAAGCCATACACAAAAATGTTACATCCCGAATTGATAATGATTAAATGCATGCTTATGGCATGCATGGAAAGAAATGAATGTGTACATCAATATATTTGAAAAAAAACTAATACTATGGCTAATTAATGCTTGCTTGCTTATATTTTAAACCATATGCTAAATCGATTTCACTTTTTGTAAGATTTGTATCTCCATTATGATGTGCTGCTCTAACCAATGAATCCACAACTTCCCATGATATTCCATGACTAGTTTGTTCACATTGTTCAATCCATACCTTCTTCCAATCAAGATTGTTTTTTATGTATGAATGAAGTGCATCCCACTCACGACCAACTGCTTCATGAAATTAAAAGTACAATTAAGTACAAATGTATATTCACTTCACATGTAGGTATACACTTTTTATTGATGCATATAGAATATTAAAAATGAAATAATTATGATATATATAGAAAAAACAACAGTCAAATTTATTATAATCAATCTCCACTAGCTAATAATTACCTTTCACCTTCCTCGATCTACCTTTTCCAATAAGGTACTCCCCTTTGAAATCGTTATTGGAGTTTGGATAACAAATGCGACCTAAATTGAGCTTTGATGCTAATATAGGAGGGTATTCAATAATATACAACATGTTCTGATATACCATATAAACCTCCATCATAGAACCCACTAGACATGCTTGTTGTCTAACCAAGCCCTTCAAAAATTTCAAGTGCCTCTCAACCATCCACATGGACCTTGAGTGTATTGGTCCACACAATTCAATCTCCTCAACTTGGTGTATGCGGGAGTGTTATTGTGCATTGAAATGCCGAAGGTATATGATTTTTCATTTCACACATAAGACACCCTCCGATACATTATCTCTTCTTTATGGATTTATTTAGATGACAACCATCTACAAGTGATACAAACACATCACAAGATTTAACAAAAAAAATTATTTTACATAACAATTATAAAAATAAATATCAAATATAAGTTCTACCATGAATTAAACAAACACTTTATGCATGCAAGATATCACCACTTACCTCATGTATTTTCGAAGATCATATATAACTTGTTTGACATTGTTGTTGAAATTGTTCAGGAGAGATAGAGGTAGAACATACTGTAACAATATAAAAATTGTTTCATTAATTTTTTCAAAAAGTAGACAAAAAAATACCAACAATAATATGCACGAGAATAAAAAAATATAGCAATATATATATACCATAATAATTACCTTGATTAATACATGCCAATCATACATTTTCACCTCTGCAAAATTAACTTTCTTGGTTATGATATTGTTCATGTTTGAACAAAATCCGGTGGGAAATTCAATTTTTCATATTACTCTTTTACAAAATTTCTTTGTTGCTTCGTTAACAACCATGGAAGTGAGTTTATATTAATTTGGACTTCGTTTCTATGTAATTGAATGACATCTTTCATTATATTACTGAATTCCTAAATGTCATTGCAAATTTTTACAATTTTTTCTTTGTCGCTCCTTAGATCCAATATTCGCCATAATGTTTTAGCAACATTCTTTCTGATGTCAATTGTATCAAACATATGAGCAATTTGTAGGTGCTCATAGTATGACAACCGACTGAATTGTTCGGTATAACTTTTCAATCCTCGTGGAAGCCCATTAATTCCTTCATGATCACAATGGACATCATGAATCACGGTTTATACAAAAATTACATAAATCAATGTCAATTAGAGTAAACAACACACAACAACAAAAAATTAAAATCATTTCATATATGATGATAGATAGACAATTTGATATGTACGTACCTTAATGATTTCTATTATATTGCAACTTCCATAGGTGAGGTGTCATTCTCAATGGTTTTAATGCATCCTCTTACAGTTTCCCATTGAATAGATATTTATCGATAGTTCGATACCTATGATTCTTAGAGACGAAGTTCCTATACTCATCAAACACTTCCTTTCGTAAAAATTTTCAACGACGAGATTTATTCTTAGGACCACAAACTAGACATGCAAATTTTCCCTTTGTTCGAAGACCAACATAAAGAGCCGATGTATTATCATTGTCAATTATAATTATATAAAATTAATGGATTATTTGAAAAAACCGCATGCATAACATATGAACTTCTTAAAATTAAATACTATTAAAGTTGACGTTATAATTACATACTGCAAAAATCTGTTAACACTGGGGCATCATGTATTGTCCATACAACCATTGCATGGAATTGAAATTTTCTTTGTCACATTGGTCTATATACATCACACCTAGTGATGACATTCCATATCTTTAGCAGTTCGTCAATAAGAGGCTCGATATATACACCCATATCTTTAACTTGGTACTTACCTAATTGATTTGAACATAGAAAATATATAATTATTAAGATATATAAATAAAACACAATAGTAAAAGACAAAAAATATGTTACATTATGAAACAAAATACGACAAGTGAAATGCCATTATATTAAAAAAAATGTAGTAGACACATACCTAGAATAATTATTGCCAACATTCACTAGTACAAAATGAGAGATAAGTGACAAAAAAAAAGACTAAAATATGCATATAAATGACCACTTTTGATTTGGTGATCACTGGTGTCTAATTTTCGGTTTCTTATCACGCGACAAAAAATGTGGTGATATTTAAGTTGGTCATTTATAGCTGTCTCGTAGTCATTAATTTGATCGTATGTTTGATCATTAATTTGGTCATTAATTGTCACAATTAATGACAAAAATATACAACCAAATTAATGACAAAAAATATGACCAAATTAATGACCAAAAGAAAAGATATAAATGACCAAACTAAATATGACCACATATTTGGTCGTGTGATAAGAGACTAGAAATTAGCCACCAAAACTACTATTTGGTTCTTTATATGCAAATTATAGTCATTTTCTTGGTCCGTTATCTCTCAATTTTTTGGTCACTTATCTCTTGTTGTTTGGTCACTTATCTCTTATTTTTTGTCACTAATTTAGTCATTTTTAACCGATTGCAATACCATTAGGGAATGGAGGAATTGAACCACCAACCTCTTGCTTTTAAAGAAAGCGCTCTTCGATTGAGCTAAAACCCTTTAAGAATTTGGGAGGATAACTTACAAAGTCCTCTATAATGGTAAAAATGATCAATACATGCCTTTGAGTATCTAATGGATGGGAAGTGATGATAGATTGTATGAGTTCATAAGATATGATCAAGCAAGATATGGAAAACGTGAACATAGATATGGAAATGCTATAAGACTTTGAAATCCAATATGACGAAATAAAACCCAAAGATCAACCCACTCTAAAAACTTGTTTGAACCCTTGTAAAAGTACCTAAAAATTTCAAGAATTGTTTGATTTCTCACAAGATCTATTTCATAGGACCAATATATGTTTCCTTCTGCATGTGATATGTTTCCATGACAAATCCTAGGTGAATCCTAGCAGATCCTACAAAATGGGGTTGCAGATTTGGTAACATAGATTAAAACCTTATGTAACTACCCATTAACAAGGACAATAACATAATTCCTAAATAAGGGCTATAAATTTAATTGAACATACTAGAGAAAACCACACTAGTATAATACAACTTACACTAATATTTACTAGGTAATAGTATGATAACACAAATATTTTGTAACTTATGTGCTCATGATTCATTCATGTTCTATGTAGAACTAAATTTTTTTATGGATGAACAATTTTGCACAAATATTTATTAGATTTGATGAACATAAATAAATTGTAGATTCATAACTAATGTATGTGTTATTTCCTCCTAGTTTGTAGAGAAATTGGATCAATTTCTAGGTGAACAAGTTCCACAATGTGTTCTAATCATAGGAAGTCATGAACAAAATTGAAACTTTCCCCTACTCAGGTGAGCCACAAGGCAATCTCATTAGTAATGGGGATATCATACATATAGGCCATGTGATTGGTGTGAGGAAATTGTTAATCATTTTGGGAGTCATGTAACATTGTTGACCCACAATGGACAAACAGCTATATTATATGGTAAGGTTGTTGAGAAATTTCATGGTGAAGGGTTTGAGCTCTGAAATTCAAGATGGGGTTATCTTGATGGAGATGGACAATTAACTACATACATAGTAAGGTTAAGACCACTAAATACAAACACTTCCCTACCCCTAAAATGGCATGATTCCATCCTCNCCTCTCATAATAACTAAGTTCCAGGTTTTGAAACCTTGCACATGTGACAAAATATATATATATATATATATATATATATATATATATAAACGTGTCTAATCCTCTCATAATAACTAAATTCCAAAAAATTATGAAACAAAGTAGGAATGTCACATCCTTTAGGAATGCTCTTTTGCAAGATCTTGTTGAGATCAGGTTCAGTTTCCTTTGAAAAGAATTATTCAAAGGCATTTGCATTGGACGGGTAGTGTTATTGGGGATTCCAGATCTGTAATTAGGGATTCTTTCAGCAGTATCTCACATTGTTCAAGAGTTTCAACAATATTTGGTCTTTCTAAACTCCACTGCAAATGTGCGTTTGAAAATGTGCGTTTGAAAACAGCCACTGGAAAAAGGGTCATTATTGATTAAAGATAAAGATGCCAACGTGTAAGATCCTACCACTTATTCTGACTTCATAATTGTTTTAGTTGCATTAACGAAAAGAATGTAAATTTCATTCTATATACCCTCCCATTCTAATTTCTCACTGCTGATGTAAATATTCTGTGTATACAAGAAGTATATTTTACCAAAAAACGTCTAAACATGGTCTTCAATTTTAAATCCACAAACGTCAAACCAAATTTGTCATCTCCTATCCCATTATATATCATTTTTTCTACAAAGGTGCTAGATAGTTGGCATAACATGATTTATTTTGTCTTTAGTTGGCTCATTCCTCTAAAAACATTATGGTTCTAATTTTTTAAAAGATTTAGCATTAGAATGTGTTTTACTAAATTTTTACCTTGGGATTTGGGAATTGGGAATGAGGTTTTCCATAAATTAGTAGCATACTTATGAGTAAACTTTTTGCTAAAAAAAAATTCAAGTGATCAGTTTTATTGTTTTAACTTTTGATGGTGTGACATGATTCTATCTGGCATTTCGAAAATCTTCTTTTACTCAATGATTTATCTTTAATATTTATGCATAATAGATTTCAATATTTCCACTTCACAACACTATCCGAGTATGGATTCATCTTTTATGGTCATAACTTCTCCTTTTTCCATTGTCCCATTTTGTTGAATTGTCATTCATGATCAGGAGTATATGACATATATAAGACAAGAAACATACCTGAATAAAAGGAATAATTTTTGAAGTTGAAACCTCATCAGTGTGGTGGATGCCTAGAGAATATCCAAGATGGCTTACGGGATTCATAACTTCAAAAAAGAATGTAGATTACATGGTCCACACATATAAAAGCATTTTGAATGTTTAAGTCACTATATTTGCATGGACCTATTATATGATACCATCATTGAAGACACATTTTCGTAATGCATTTAAATCTTCAACAAGCTGCAAATTATCATATCATAAGAGGACCATAACTGTGGTCAAGATTTATGCAAAATCTGACAAATTGAGTGCATAACAGAAGTTTTCAATAAATAATAAATATCAATAATATTTGCAAGGGATATTATGAAACATACTTGAAAAAACTCATAAAACCCAAGCCCATGATGAGTCCAATAGTTCCATACATCACCAAAATGACCAGGCCTTTCCTCCAATGGTCCAATTGATTTCCTCAAAGGAATTGTATTTATAAGCCACTCCCATATCTTGGTCCTATGAAATCAATCCTGTGAAAAATCAAACAATTCCTAAAATTTTCAAACAGATTTTAAAACTTAAATTGAAAAAGGATGCGGTGCTTTATATTATATTAAACGAAATTGTGAGCATTCTCTAAGACTAATATATAAGGCTCATTTTATTTCCTTAGGAAGTTTTATGCATAATTCATCCTAGGGAAACATGTTAACTATTTCGATATCTTAGGCTTCCAGGGTGTTGGTCATGGATGCCCCAAGATAGGGAAGGGGCCAGGACGGATCCTAACCGTATGTATCCTCCTGCGAGTCCTGTGATTGAGGATACAGAGGAGCCCTTATTTGACTTGGAAGATACATTTCTTCAACATGGGACTGATGTCCAAGGCAATGTAGGCCAAGGGGTTGGCACTTCTAAGGCCGACCCATCACACAGTAAGGATCCATCTACAGATCACACAAGAGACACAGAGCGTTCAGAGCGTCGTGTTACTCCACACCCTTGCACATCATGTGGAGGCATATGCTATGGCCCTGCTTTAGACTTCCGGGACGATGGATTACTTCGATTTGTAAGTAAAACTCATTATTTTCATATTATATTTTGTTTCATATCACAATTTTCAATTGTTTCGCAATTTATTTCTATTTAATTATCTAACAAATTATGTGAACAAATATACAGCTGGTGTCCCATGGCACACCAGAGTCGCATAGTCCGCTGATTAATGTTGAGAACATTGATGTTGTTGTCAATATTGCATATGGGTTTGGTTCTTCACCATTAGTGGTAAGAACTATACTTGTTAATTTGTCAACTTTATTTACATATTTATAGTAGAGATTGTAACATTCAATACATCCTAATTTTGATACAATATGTTTTATGCAGGGTGATCAGGATGAGTACATTGAATCCCATCCTAGTCCCTCTCATGCAGAGGTAGATTCCCAGACACAGGTGTTATTTTAAATATGCTTTTAATTATGCTTTTAAATATGCTTTGAATTATGCTTTTAATTATGTTTCGCTTTCTTTGGAAAAATCATTTTTCGTCCATCATGTTAATGTCTTGTTTTCTTTGTATTAAATGGCATTCACATATGTTACATTATGCAGGAATCCATTGAGCCATTGGTGCTTGAAGAGCACCAAAGTGAGGTTGTTGCCGACCCACCTCTTCCCCCCTGCCAGGTACATGTATGTTTCGCTTTCTTTGAAAACATCATTTTCCGTCCATGTAGTATATATGTCTATGATTATTTTTATTATCTGAATTTGACATATGTTATTTTAAGAAGGATTCTATTGAGGCATCGGTGCTTGAAGAGCACCAGATTGATGACCCACCTATGAAAGCACCAGATTGATGACCCACCTATGACGGGCCAGCAGGTACGTTTATGTATCACTTTCTTTTAATTGTGTTTTTAATGATTCAACATGTACTTTTTTTATTTTTTGAAATTGTCTAATTGTATCTTTATCATTTTGTACATAGGAACGTGAGTTTGATGAATATGTCCAAAAAGCGAGCTTCTTCGCTAGTACAAGTAGAAATCCTTTTCTCTCGTTGCTAGTTAATCGATCCACTGGTTACACACCTCCTCACATCCCCCAGGTATACTTATACATTGCAACTCTTGCTTATATTGCTTTTTGTACATGCACGTATCTTTTTCCTTGTTGCCCCCATTGATATGTCTCTTTTTCTTTGTATTATCTGACATTGACATATATGTTACTTTATGTAGGAATCCATTGAGACAGTGGTGCTTGAAGAGCACCAAAGTGAGGTTTTTGTCGACCCACCTCTGATGAGTCAGCATGTAAGTTTATGTATTGCTTTCTTTGTACGTTTATCCATGGCTTTCTCTGATTTGGTGCTTTCTCTTTGTACGTTTTTGTACGTTTATGTATCGCTTTCACATATGTTACTTTATGCAGGAATCTATTGAGACAGTGGTGCTTGAAGAGCACCAAAGCGAGGTTGTTTTCGACCCATCTCTTCCCCCTCACCAGGTACATGTATGTTTCACTTTCTTTGGAAACATCATTTTCCGTCCATGTAGTATATATGTCTCTGATTTTTTTTATTATCTGAAATTGATATATATGTTACTTTATCCAGGCTTCTAGTGAGGCACTGGTGCTTGAAGAGCACCAAATTGGTGACCCACTTTTAACGAGCCAATAGGTACGTTTATGTATCACTTTCTTTGTACGTTTGTGTATCCCTTTCTCTGATTTGGTGCTTGAAGAGACCCAAATCGGCGACCCACCTCTTCCCCCCCAATGTACATGTATATTTGTTAACATTGGCATATATATATTTTTTATGCAGCATGGTAGTGAGCAAGTGGTGCTTGAAGAGCACCCAATCAGGGTCGTTGCTAGTGAGGCACCATGACCCACCATTACTTACTCACGTCTAGTAAGTAAAAATGTTATATTGGTTTGGAATTTGAACAAATATACATAGAATTTTTATAAGATGGTAAACTAACTTACAAAATTTGTTTTTTTCTGTAGTCTCCAGTGATGCAACCTATCGCTCTTGTTCAGCGATGGGGATCACCAATGAGCAGTCGGAAAATAAAGCTAGACTTCTTCGAAGACATTGGCAGTGGCAACGAAAGGGGGGATAACTAGAATAAATGTATAGGAGGGATACATAGATGTAAATTTTTGTTTTTATACACACAGATGTACATTTTGATCCACTATTTTGCATTATGGCCATGTGGCATGCCAATTTTTGTAACATTATTTCTATACATATAAATATAAAGCAAGGTTCAAATTTATACATATATGGTTGAATTGATCTTGGAACATGATATGTGTGGTTCACCTATGTGATATAATGATATGTGTGGTTCACATGTGTGCTAACTTATGAATTTCCAATACTTAAAGGAATAATTTATGACTCATCAACTTCTTAACATTATGGCTATCCTCAACTTTTTAACATCATAACCATACCATACACTACCTAAATTACATACACTAACATCATAACACTAAGTCATGCATGCATGTGTAATATACCATATCATACCCTATGATACTAACATCATACCATACTAACATACAATAGCATACCCTACAATACCCTATGATACTAACATCATACCATACTAACATACAATAAAATACCATAACATAACATACTAACATTGAATACCATACTAACATACCATACCATTGTAATATACCATACCATACCCTACAATACTAACATCATACCCTACAAACCCTAGTTGGTTTTCAATATGTACATACATCCATGTGTTTCTAGTTCCATCTCATAACTTGTAAAGAGGTCACTAAACCATAGTTTAATTAAATGTATATTAAACTAAAAACATCAAAATATGTAAATTTCAACAACTCGAGAGCATGTTATTTTCTGAATTCTATTTGTTGGTGTCTAAAGACACCGTTCTTGGTGCCTCCAATGTGCCATAGATGGTGTTTGTATCCTAGGCACACGAAAGTCTATACATTATTAACATCATAAGAAAAAAAAAGAACCCAATGAAAATGTGCAAACATGATTTATAGATAACTCACTCGAGGTTGTACGATTGTGTTTATAGTGTCCAGTATCCTCTGAATAATATTATGTCCGTGAATGGTATCGGTCAATCACAGTTTTATTACATTGGGAATAAACTAAGGCTAAATAATTGAAATTGTGCTTCAACATTCACTTTAAAGGTTAAATAACGCACCTGACAATGCACTCATCCGAGTAGGCCATCTGGATCATCTCTGGTGCCGATGGTGTCCATCAATCTTTCGTGATCTATATGAGGTAGCAAGTATTGTACATGTGACCTATTTTTGTGACCAAGTGTGCGCAACTTGATGTTTATACCAACTACTAGGTTGGTGAAGTGGTATACAATAGCTTATGGTCTATAATCTTGATATACATACCCACCCTTCATTTTCTGTTGTGCTGCAAGTGTCAAGAACTCCCCTTTTATAACCATCGAGCCAGTTGGGAATTCAATATTTTCATCATCTGTAATAGGTTTGAGAATGGTTTGTTTCCCCTCTAAGAAACGTGCCAACCAATATTCAGAACCCCATTCATTATTTTTTGGGGCAACCACTGCATATATTTGACCCGTGAAAGGAAATAGGTCGAGTTAACAATAGATTTTTTAAATAAGGTCTTGCATTTCTAATTTCTACATAAATTAAATTCTACATAGGTCGAGTAAACAATACATAAATGCATTTTCTAATTTAGGTAATACTCATGTACCTACTTGTATAAGATCCGATATGTGATCATAGTCTGTAGAAAAATGTGTCTGATCATCTTCCAAAGGGCCTATTTCATTAACCCAATTGAAATTGGTTCCAAGTTTCACTCGATCCCATGTATCAACGATATCAGTATACTCACAATCATCCCATTCATCGATGCTATAGGAATTGCAAAATCAAGCCTTTAATCTTGTCCAAATTTGTAGCGCTGAGTTTTCTGAGCTTCTAATTGAATGAAACTGTCGAGTTCCATGCACTGTGTTCACCCAATGTGTTTGGGATTGGTCCACAATTGTCACCTCCCATAATATTCTTTGCACTAGGTGTTTCCTTGTTGCTTGTTCTCCCATGACAGATGCACACCATTTCACTATAGATGTAGCGTCTCGAAGGTGAGCACTTGTAAACTTCATCTCTTCCCTTCGAAGGGTAGTTTTAATGCATGCACCAGTACCATCGTGCTCTCCTTTTCCATGACTAGTTTCAAAGTAGTTCCATACATGTGGCACCTTGTATTTTATGTGAAACAAACACAACCATTCAAATACATGTACATTCTTGAACTGTCCAACACAACCATCTGACCAAATGAAATGACAATAAAATGGTATATCCATAGCTATCACATGATCATTGAATAATTTAAAGCAGTGTTGCACGTAATGGATGTCATGGGCCCGGTTGTCACTTATGTAGAAGTGACTTTCTTTCAGTATCACACGTTTCTCTTCATTGCTATATGGCCCATGTCGATACATGATATGCACCATTATGCTCACCTGCTCTGAGTGATAGTATTGAATTTGTATTTCATTTTGTGGTTGTAGGGTGTAATTTTCTGCAAAGTCAACCACTGATAGTATTGTTCCAAGAGGGAAGGTGTCCTGGCATATTCTGAATTGCTCATCTTGCCATCGTGCCATATCAACATGTTGAAAGTACTATTGGATCTTTCCATGAAACTCTCAAATAAAATCACATACTTGCACTTGGTGTAAAAAAATAAACAGTGTTATAAAACCACATAAAAAAATGTGTACATGAATATTAATATGTCAATATTCAACAATTTACCTGTGAAGTCACCAATTTAATCTTCCTGCTTTCTTTCCCATCATGTAGCTGATATGTCTCATATTGATAGTTCTGCTTCTCGACAATTGCATTCCCGAATTCTTGATCTTCACTTTCATGTATGCAATCAAACCATAATGATAGCCCACCACAATTGTTTCAAGAACAGTCTACACATTGTTTTAAGTAATGTGTCTTCTCATCTTGCCTCGGACACATTATGCTATGGATGAAATCTCTTGATGACATCGGTGGTACTGTACTTGAGCATTCCTGCACATGGTTAGGATGCAAAAAACGACATATATGTGCAAGTGTATGGTAATATAGGTCAAACTCTATGTGGTATCTACAACAACAAGTGTTCCGGATGGTATTGATTCTAACATACCAAGGCTTGCATTTTTCAAAAAATATTTTCCCGAGCCTTAGCTCTACGTGGGCAACTTTAAACATCTCGAATAGTTGAGTTTGTGTCATTTCAAGATAATGTTTAACATGAGGTTCATTGTTTCTAGAACCCCTACAATGTTTTAACACATCCTTCGTGTTAGAAGAAGGCCTAGTGTTATCATGCCAAAACGTGTGCACTAGGCCCTTCACTGCTTCGACTAACTTCATGTCTTTGCGGGGAAACCTACCGCTAAATGCCCATAATGTTTCCATTTGTAGGGTCTACATCAAGTTTGTCTCTTCTTACTGAATATTTTTTAAGTGTCTTTGGATATAAAGGCACAATTTGTGATGTGCATTTAAGTAAACGACGTTGTCTTGTGGATCTACATACAATTGATTCAGCCAATACACAACGAGCCACATTACAGTCCCGTGAACGAGTTTTTTTACCAATCGATGTGAATGCTGCAGTAAGAGATTTAACAATGTGATTCGATATTCTTCATTGTTCTTATGCCTAATTTTCTTCTAACAGTTTCCATATTTCTAGATTTAAGCAAAGCTAAAAACAATTGGCATTTACCGGCTTCAGATTTGTTATCAAAATATTGTTTCATTATTTGAGAACAATGACGAAGGATAGTGCGCTTAGCCACCGTACCTTCCATGGAGTTCAATTTGCTCTCGTCCACTTGTATGTGTTTGGATTTCTCTTTTGTTTTGATGCAAAATTTCTTGCCGTTTGAAATGCTCGAGTGACGTTTACATCCACTACAGGATGACAACTTCGATTAGGAGATTGAACCACCGGCCATGGTTGTTGGTGAGTCACATTTGCATTGGGAGTAACATAATTATTGAACTCTTCACAAGATTGTCCATTTACTAATGGATCAATAATATCAACTTCCGTATAACCAGCTTCCTTTAATGTTGCATTATCTTCCTCAGCCTCTACGTTAGGTATCTGTTGAGAGGGAATGGGAACTATTTTCTCATGTAATGAATGCTGACGATTTCTTGAATCTTCCCTCTTTTTTTCTTTTTTTTTTTCAACTTCTTCCTGTGTAAGCACCTTCCTCGCCGACTTTCGACCTCGATTACGTACATTCCCCATTGAAATCCACCCAAACTTGTACAAAACTATGGAATTATGTAAGTAATGATTAAATTGCACGTTGAACAGTTTTCTGTGCGTGGATTCATAAGAATTATATCTTTTGCTACAGTAAACCTGGCCCACATCACGCAATCCAACATTTTTTATATAACACATATCGCATATGCGATATAACGCACCTCCATTTTATCGCATATGCGATATGGATACAATGCTTTTTAATTAACGGGCAATTTTTTTACATGATCTCCAAAACGCATATGTGATATATTGCATATTTGATTTAGTGCTCACTAAATATGCAACTTGACTGATCTATGCTTATCAAATATTAAAATATTAAATATCAAATGCATATCAAACGTGGACTGAAATATGTTAAACTTCTATAACCTTACAATGGCTAAGACCTCCAAACCTATCCTTGGACCATGGTAGTGTCTATGATGATGATGATCACGAATAGTATGACTATGACGACGATGATTATGATGATGATTATGTGGATGATGATGATGAGGAGGAGGAGGAGGAGGAGGATGACCATGATGATGATGATCAAGATGAGGTTGATGATGATGATGATGGTGATGATCACGATGACGATGATGATGAACAATGATGGTGATGATGATGAGGAGGAGGATGACTATGATGATGAGGATGTTGATGAGGGTGATGATGATGAGCATGATGATGATGATGATGATGGTGATGATGACGACAACGATGATGATGATGATGGTGATGACGACGACAACGATGATGATGATGATGATGGCGATGACAACGACGACGATGACGATGATGATGATTATGATGAGGATGATGATGATGACGACGATGATGCTCGGAACAATGATGAGGATGGTGATGACGATGATGAGGATGATGATGATGATGATGATGATGATGATGAACAATGACGGTGGTGATGATGATCAACAATGATGGTGATGATGAGGAGGAGGATGATGACTATGATGATGATGATAATGAGAATGAGGGTGATGGTGATGATGATGATGATAATGAGAATGAGGGTGATGGTGATGATGATGATGATGATGACCATGATGATGATGATGAGGATGAGGGTAGTGATGGTTGATGATGATGATGAAGAATATGATGATGATGATGATGAGGACTATGATGGTGATGATGATGATGATGAGGAGGATGGTGATGATGATGATGACGACGATGATGAACAATGATGGTGGTGATGATTATGAACAATGATGGTGATGAGGAGGAGGAGGAGGATGATGACTATGATGATGATGATGAGGGTGATGATGATGATGATGATGAGGATGAGGGTGATGATGATAATGATGACGAGGATGATGAGGATGAGGATGGTGATGATGATGATGATGACGATGAGGATGGCGATGATGATGATGACGATGATGATGAGGATGATGATGATGATGATGACGATGACGACGATGATGACGATGACGATGAACAATAATGGTGATGAGGTGGAGGAGGAGGAGGATGACCATGATGATAATGATGAGGATGAGGATGATGATGATGGTGATGATGATGACGACGATGATGATGGTGAACAATGATGGTGATGATGAGGAGGAGGAGGATGATGACTATGATGATGATGATGATGACCATGATGATGATGATGAGGATGAGGGTGGTGGTGATGATGATGATGATGATGATGACGATGACGACGACGATGATGATGATGATGATGACGACGACGGTGATGATGAATAATGATGGTGATTACGAGGAGGAGGACCTACATAATAATTATTATCTAATAATAATGAATGGTGATTATGTTCAAGGGATGGACATGATTCTCTCATTTAAACAAGAATTATGGTTGTTTATTTAAGAAGGACTAATATTCCAAAGTTACATTCTTTGTTAGCAAATTATTCCACTTAATACGATACTTAGTAATTGCTTAGATCCTCAATTGAACGATTTATGTTTTAATAGTTTCTTCAATTTTTATTATGACTTTTTTTCTTTTCATTTTAAATTGGGATCTTGTCACCAATTACTTTCATTAAACAAGAAACATGAAATACTGAATGTGCATGTGAACTAGGCAACTGAAATTTGTAACTCATACTACCATTTCTCTAAAACACCTTCTAAGGACCATAGTACTTTGGTGTTATTTTTTTTCTTCCTTTTGTTTCTTGAGTGACATATGTAACTTCTATATTTGTAGCATCAAAATAACCTAACACCCCTCTTCAAAGTGCATTTTTCCACAATGTTGATTTGCCTTGTTGTTTTATCCTATTTTCTAGTATAACCAAGTCATTCTTTAATAGTTGGAGAACTTTAGGTTTCCCTCTCAAGGATAACATGATGAATGATGTTTGACACCCATATAGTGGCATAATCTAAGGCATTTTGGATCAATTATGGAAGAACATGTTGTATCACCATTTTGCTCATAGGTAACTATCTAACCCATTGTGAATGTTAGGGTCCTACCCTAAACACCCTTACTTTTTGTTACATAGGAATGCACTCCCATATCCTTTGAATAAGGAAAAATAGATTGTAGTGGACAATTCATTGATGTAAAAAAGTGTCTTTGTGTTACTTAAGGTGCACTATGTAGTTGCTACTCATTAGATATGGGTAGTTAGGGTTTTTGCTATTGGATAACATATTTAAAGAGTTGGGAGGCTATGTATTGTTGTGTTAAGAATTGTGTATTTGGACCTCTTCTCAAGTGAAAGATTGCCTAACATTAAGTGGGCAGTGAGAATTACTCTACTTTATGAAATTATTATCATGATACAAGGGTTTCTTATGCACCATCTCTCTTCTCTATTGTCTTGTTTCTGGTTAATTTGCACTTAATTTTTTGTTCCTTGCATCATAAATTTTTGTATATCTTGTGTTGTTCTAAGTTCTAAGGTTAAGAACTTCATAGATGGTATCAAAACACTTTCCTGAACCAACACACCTCTAAGGTTTTTGCAATTGAATTATGATTTCTTTAAAGAACACAAAGATCTATTCTTCAATTGGTAAACCTACACTTGGGGAAGCATATCTGCATAAAATACATATGGTCGTAAACTTAGACCATTTCAAAATAATAATTCACATCGCTATTTACCAAAGGTTAAAATGCATAAATTTTATGGATCAGATATATTAGGTTGTGTTACCCAAATGGAATTGTATTTTTCTATTCATGGCATTAAGTGTTAGTAGTGCTACCGATTCTTAGGTGAATATTGGTGAGAACAGTGCAACCTATCACAAGGTGCATAAGATGTGATGACGTGAGTGGCTAGAACTGGAAGAAAATAAGGCTTGCTGATTTAAATGATCGCAGTGAACTTTATAATCAAGGAATCACGTAGAGAATGCTCGAAGAATGGAGGTGGGGATGATCGGTGGATAGAGTAAGTTCAAATCAAATTTCCACACCAGAGAAACGACTCTTTTGTGCAAGAGAAATTTGTAGTAGGTAACGACAAGTAGGTAACTGCAGCGCCATTCGTTTTCCTTTGCAAAACAATTTCCTCTTCTGCACAAACATGTCATGGTTTTGCTTCTTTTATGTTATGATTTTACTTTCTTTTGCATCGCAAGCATGGGAAAGAATATATGCAGTCCAAGATTATGTGTTCTTGTTCGTCTCACCGTGCGTTCCATGATTCCGTGTTCTTGTTCGTCTCACCGTGCGTTCCATGATTCTGTGTTCTTGATCAATTCATTTCTGTAATATGCAAGGCCATTAATGGTTATGCCATTCTTGTGACGCTAGCCTTTGCATGATTGATTTGCAGTGGAGACTGGTAGTACTCTTTAAATAGGTATATTATAATTATAACTATTTTATTTAATATTGTATGATTAAATCTTGTGCATTGTTGAATAATGTAATCTCATCGGTGGTTAGTTAGTGAGTTAGGTGATTCATCATTAGTGGTTAGTTAGTGACTTAGGTGATTCATGTTATATTTTGATTTATGGTATTTTCTCATAGTATTTTCATTTGCATTTCTTATTTAAATTGTTAATAATGAGAAGACTATCAATATGCCCTTAGTGCTTAGCCTTTTCACAGAGTGTGAAGCACTCACACTCTGAAGCTATTTAGAAGCTGCATTCCTCTCGAGCTAAAAGGACTTTCTTATTTTTTATTTTATTTTTACTGATATGTTTTTGGGTTGAGTTTGCTGGTGAGTTTTTACCCAATGGGCTGGGTTTACACCAACCCATGAGTTGATACAATTTGGGTTGAGTTTGCTGGTGGGTTTTTTCCCAATGGGCTGGGTTTACACCAACCCATGAGTTGATATAGAGCTGCACACTTTCAGATCTGGAGATGGACTCACAGAGATCTGGAATAAAAAATTGCCCGTCAAGTCATTTAGAAAAAAAAATAAAACATCACAGACTCTGGAACCCTAGAATGCAATCTGGGAATAACAGATGTAGGTTTATGACTGAAAGCACTTTCAATGAGAAGCCCAAATCTGCCTTTTCACACAGTGAAAATCACTTTCAGTCAGAAACCCCACAACTGTCACATCTTTTATTCCCAGATTGCATTCTAAGGTTCCAAGTCCGTGATGTTTTATTTTTTTTTCTAAATGACTTCGCGATCGTATTTCTTATTCCAAATCAGTGAGTCCATCTCCTGATGTGAAGTGTGCAGCTCCATATCAGCTCATATGCTGGTGTAAACCCAGCCCAGTTGAAAAAAACAAAAAAATTGAACTTTGGATGAGCTGTGATATTTCTGACCTGTTCCACGGTCTTCTCTGCTGAGACAATATAAGTGGCGCGATCCAACAGATCTGCACACATTTTCTGACATGGTTCTATTATTGCTTAAAAAAAAGAGAGAGAGCGAATAGGGTTCAGTTCCTTCAAATATTGAGTTGTTCAACCACATCAGAGGTTCAGTTGATTGAGCTTTCCTTGATTTATTTTCCTTCTTATCATTTTTGTGGCATCGTGTGGACATGCCAACATGGAGCGTTGAGCAAGACTTGACTGTGGTATGCCTTTGAGAATGGGTGCTTCATCCAGCAACAGAAGGGCACCAGATCTCTTCGTTATCCTACGTAGTCTCACTGTGAGACTGATCGGATCGCAGGCTCCAGTGCACGGCAAGCTACATACCTCCCAGCTCTGAACTCCCAATCGCCCAGAACGTTGATTGTGCTGCGCAATTTGTCTATTTTTTTTAATTTATTCCAGATCTGACTTCGGGCTGCCTTTGTCGTAACCCTATCTGCGATTATTTCACGGGTAATTGCAAAGAAGGAAGTGCAGAGCTGTAGATCGTTGTGGATATGTTCAGATTTGGTTAACGTGAAGAGGAGAAACAGACTCTAAGCGCGGTGAAACTCTGGAACTATATATATTTTTTTCAAACAAAAAGAGAACCTTGACAGCTGAGTGCCTGATCATGCAGATGGAGATCCGAGAGGAATTTGAAGTAGTAAGAAATATCTTAATACCAAACATACAGCTGACTGTCAAATCATTTAGATGGTTGTTCTCAAAGGAATTTGAAGAGGTAAGAAATATCTTAATACCAGAAGGTTTATGGCACAGATGAGTATGATGTATAGGCAATCAAAATAATTAATCTGTTAAAATTACAAGATTTGTGGTATTTCATAGTTGAAGAGGATGTCAAATCATTTAGATGGTTGTTCTCAAAGGAATTTGAAGAGGTAAGAAATATCTTAATACCAGAAGGTTTATGGCACAGATGAGTATGATGTATAGGCAATCAAAATAATTAATCTGTTAAAATTACAAGATTTGTGGTATTTCATAGTTGAAGAGGATCCCATTGATCCTGAAAAATTTAATGCTCTGACAGAGTTTGAAAAAGAAAGAAGGCAAGTTGTTTCCTTATGTCTCAAGACAATATAGACTATTCCCTATTTCATTCCATTGTAGAAACCCATACTCCAAAGAGAACATGGGATACATTGAAAGAAGTGTTTAGTGAGGAATCAACTCTAAAGAAAAATGACTTTGCAAGTCAAGCAAAGCACCAGGAATCCCGAATCCCATAGTGAAGTGGAAGACAATCAAGATGACTATGTCTATGAGGCAGCCAATGATTGTTGATCTTGTTGTGTTTCTTAGATGACACTGAAAACAAACCTGCTAATGTAGCAGTACTTAGTGATGTGATGTGAGTGATAGTCTCTGTGAGCAAGAGACAGTTGATAGCAGCATAGAAGTTGCAACAGTTGCTGAGAATGGGCAACAACTTCCACTTGACAGCGGCACAAAAGAAACCGCAACATGCAGTCCACCCCAAAACTAGAAAACCAGAAGTTTGAGGGAGATCTATGAGCAAACTCTTGTTAGTGATGAGCATCTACAGTATGCTTTGTTTTCTTCTTAGCTCACAATTTTTGAAGAAGCAATGAAGGATGCACAGTGTGTACAAGAAAATGAAGAAGTCAATAATGAAGTAGATGCTATTGACAAGCAACACCAAGATGTGAATGCTCTCCAAGAAAGTTGGAGCTGAAGAAGAACAACTAATTAGCATCAAGATCCAGAAGACAAAGAAGAAGTCCAAATACACTTTAAGGAAGAAAGTACTACGAATTGAGATTAAAGAAGTGTATTGAAGAATGTATTTCCTATTTAAAGAAGTGTTCTTAATACTTAGAAGGCCCTTAATTATTCTTCTTCTATATTGTTTTCTTTTTCTTTTAAGATACATAGTTACAACGTTTTTAATTTTTAATGGTGTTTCTGTGGAAAATTGAAATACAATCTTGAGTTTTCAAGAAATGGATTTATATGTAAGCGCAAACCTTAACTCGATGAAATTGTGAGGTGCTTTGTTTTTATGTTTTTTAATATTCATTTTTTCTCGTGCAATTAAAAGTGTAAATTTGGAAATGGATGAAATTGTGAGGTGCTTAGTTTTTGTGTTTTTTTATATTTTTTTCTGGTTTAATTAAAAGTGTCATTTGGAAAGTCAATAAATTGAAAACAAACATGCATATTGCCTCATGTATGGATATCTCTTATGTTGTTATAGGATTGTTATTTGGCTCTTTACGTTATAGCATGTTTTGGTTATAGCTTGTAATTATTGATGAGCAGCTTTGGTTTTGGTTTTTCTTACTAGATCTTTGGATATGGATTGCTATTGTTATTGCGTGATGGTCTTTTTCAGTTTCTAAACCATTAATATGATATAACAATCTATGCAATTATTTTTGTTTCAATTGAATATAAAAAATGGTTTTTATAATGTTGAAAATATGCATATTGCCACTAAGTTAATTACAATTTTATTAATGTTCATTTTTTTTTATCTAATTAAAAGTTTGAATTTGAAAAGTCAATATATTGAGAAGAAACATGTATATTGCCACAAAGTTAATTACAATAAGAAATTATAAAAATATGTGTTATAAAGATTTTAAGAAATGATAAAAATATGTTTTTATAAAGATTTTAAATAATTATTAGTTTGAAATATTATCATTTTTAATTGTTTTAATTGTTTACTAGTCTGCATATATTATTATATCTCTAGAATTTCGGGAATATAAGGGAAAACTCAATGGGAATATTTTAAGTACTTAGGAGTTCCCCTCTTTAGAACTAGTCCAAAGTCCACCACATGGCTTCATCTAGTTGACAAGATAAAAGTGAGAATAAACACTAGGGGATCTTCTTGGCTAAATTCTACTGGGAAAACTGTGTTAATTAAAGTAGTTCTTACCAGCATCCCCATTTATCAGTGTTCCATCCTCTTGGCTCCGAAAGCTATAACTGCTCAGATTGAGGCCTTGATTAGGTGCTTCCTTTGGAAAGGAGAAAAACATAATGAAAAAAAACTTCCGTTGGTAAGTTCATAAAAAATGTTAAGGCCTCTGTTGAGAGTGGCCTCCAAATTCATGACCTGGACGCAAAATCTAGCCCTTGGATCTAAGCTTCTATGGAATCTAGTCTCTTGCAAAAATTCTTAGAGCAAGCAAGCCTTATCGAAAAAATAATTCACAGGAAATTGTTTAAGGTGTCTGGAAAACCCCCCTAGAGCGCGAAAAGGTTCTCATATTTTTTCTATCTTTTTGAAAGATTATAGCTTCTTTTCCACTCATCTCACTTGCGTTCCAGGAAATGGTAAGCATATCAAGCTCTCGGATGACTCAATAATGGGGGATTCTCCTATGGACTCACAACCAGGTATTGCTCAAATTGCATGCTATCTGAAAAATCAAAATGTAACCACTCTTTGGGATATTTCAGAATGGAATGCTGATGTTCCTCAAACGTGGAAAGCCTGTGTTTGCCAAATTTCCCTCCTCATCTTCAGGTTGAAAAACAAGCCTTTATTTCCTTCCTTCAAGGGAAAATGACAATTTCAAAGAAGACTAAAGACACCAGGGGTTGGGGGAAAAGGATGGGTATCTATACCATAGTTGCAGGATATCAGTGCATTAAGTCTGCTCCCCATGTTCTGGACAATCCTACTATTTGGAAGGCCATATGGAAAGTTAAAATGCTCCCTAAGATTGATTTATTTATCTGGAATGTGGCTCATAATTAGATCTTAACTCAGGACAATCTCAAGGAAAAAAGTTGGGAAGGACCCACTAGATTCCCCCTCTGCCTCTCAAATTCAGAATCAATCGATCACCTGTTAATTTCTTTCTCTTTCGCAGAAAATGTTTGGCATCAAGCCCTAGCTGGTATCGTTGGATCTTTGCACCTTCCTAGGAACATCCACTCCTTGTTAATGAATTGGGCCTCCCTCTAGCCTTTCTCTAGTCTAAAAATACCTTGGTTAAATCCTGTTGGTTGACTCTTCCTAAATTTATCTTATGGAAACTTTGGTTGGCAAGAAACTCCCATATCTTCATAGGTAAAGCTTCCACTGCAGCATAGGTTGTCTCCAAAGTTTTTTCTATGATTGGAGATTGTCTTAAATTTTTGTGGACTGACTCGTTCGATTTCCCTCTCTCCCCTCCTGAAGAAGCATGGCTCCACAGTCTCTCTTAAGAGTTACCCAGGCCATACCTTCCTCCTATCCAAAAAACACCTTCATGGGAGCTTAATATGGTAAAATTGGATCTCAATAAGTGGACATGACTAAATCACAAAGACATACTTTAATTTTTGACGGAGCATCTAAAGGGAATCTAGGGGCAGCAGGAGGGGGAGGGATTCTCATTAATCTCGATGGAATTCAGGAACAAGTGTACTCTTGGGGATTAGGTGATGAAAGTAACAATGTCGCAGAAGGTTTGGCTCTCAGGAAAGGCCTCTCCCGAGCTTGAAGCCAAGGAATTTAAGAAATTATGGTAATTGGGGACTCACGGGTAGTCATACAATCCTTAGCCACCAATTCCCTGTCATCCCAGCTTAATATTTGTCGGTTGCTTAGAAGGATTCAAAAACTCTCCAATTATTCTAGAATATTGACTATTTCCACGTCTTAAGAGGATTAAACAAACAAGCTAACCTCGCGACCAATTTCACGACTTCCTTGAGCAAAGGGTCATTGGTCTTGAAGGAGCCTGATCCCTTTTCCTTATCCATACGACCATGGGAAAGGGAGATAGGAGATGGTACCATTGCTTCCCACATGGCTCACTTATGTCCCGACTCCCATCATGCAGAATCATGGCGGAGGGACTGCATTCGTGCAGGCACGTGGGATGGCATGCGTCAGTTTAAAAATGTCATCTCCTTTGTCCCGTCCGCAACTGAAGATCGTCATCCTGTACATTATGATTGAAGTTCCACGCATTCTGAATCAGTGTGGATGTCCTTTTCTATTCCATCCTCGGGGTGTGTGTGGTGCGATGGATCCTCCCAAGATCATGAATTTATTGTGCGTGTAGTTAGTTTTATCAGGACCAGACTTGCAGGAATTTGTAACATTTTGCATTATTCGTTGTGGATGTTTGGTTGGATGTTTTTGGCTTGCGTATTCTTCAAGAACCATGGATTCCTCTCTAGAATCGTCTGCTTCTTCTGCCCTGACACTCTCGGTCACTATTGATTTACATAAGATTAGGAGGAAGCTCAGTATGCGTAAGAGTTATCTGAAACAAATTGACCATGAAGGTGGAATGCGTTTGGAATTGGTGGATAGAGATTTCTCTCGTCTGCGTGAGGAATTCTCAGAATCTATCTCTCAGTTTGAAAATGCGATGACCAGGATGATAGCAGAGTTGGAAGTGAGGTTTGATAAATTGGAGCTAGCAGTGGAAAAAATGGTAGCAGGAGGAGCAACAACATCGGACTCTGGTCAACATGGAGGTGCTCAAGGAAAGTAGTAGGTTCCCATGGGATCTCTCCCTTTTGAAATTTTGTTTCCAACAATAGTAAGCTTAGTCTTTATCTATGTTCTCTCTGTGGAAAGACAATAAATCTATATGTGTAATCAACAGTATTGTCAGTCTTTCTTGTTTTGTGGATTCTTCCTATAATGGATAGTCTTTGAACTATGGGCAGTTTCTGAACTATGTAAAAACATTCTCAGTGGTTATACCACTATTTGATTAATAAAAACATAACCATTCTTGTAAGAAAAAATACATATATTATATTATATTTTATGGTTAGTTCGAGTGGTTGAGTGTTCTGACTTTATCTTTTTAGAGGTTGAAAGTACTATTCATATCTTGAAAATAGATGTTGAAATGTTGAATCCTAGTAGTAGGATAATAAAACATTTTAACATCTTAGTTATCCTACATAGGGCCTAAAATACTCTTGTGAGACATGGAACAAAATTGACCAAATCCAAAACATTTTATAACATATATAGAAATGACAAATTCCCTATTATTATTTCTAGCTATGCTAGAGACTACTTTGATTGCTTATGTTATAGATAAATATACACAAATAATCATAAAAAATAACCATTTGAGTTCTTTCACACTTAAATTAAGTAAAATAATGAAAGAATGAGAAGCCTATTCATGGGGGAACCTATTATTACAATATATTAAACATGAAAGATAGCATTATCATTCAAATGAGTGTCCTTGATGTGTATACGAGAGATATAAAACTATAAAGCAATGATAATAAGATAGACATAATAATTATTATCTAATAACAATGAATGATGATTATTCTCAAGGGATGAACATGATTCTCTCATTTAAACAAGAATTATGGATGTTTATTTATGAAGGACTAATATTCCAAAGTCACATTCTTTGTTAGCAAATTATTCCACTTAATGAGATACTTAGTAATTGCTTAGGTCCTCAATTGCATGCTCTATGTTTTAATAGTTGTTTCAATTTCTATTATGACTTTTTTCTTTTCATTCTAAATTGGGATCTTGTCATCAATTACATTCATTAAACAAGAAACATGAAATATTGAATGGTCATGTGAACTAGGAAGCTACAATTTGTAACTCATACTACCATTTCTCTAAAACACCTTCTAAGGACCATAGTACTTTGATGTTAATTTTTTTCCTCCTTTTGTTTCTTGAGTGACAGATGTAACTCCTATGTTTGTCGCATCAAAATAACCTAACACCCCTCTTCAAAGTGTATTTTGCTACAATGTTGATTTGCCATGTTGTTTTATCCTATTTTCTAGTATAATCAAGTCATTCTTTAATAGTTGGAGAACTTTAAGTTTCCCTCTCAAGGATAACATGATGAATGAATTTTGATACCCATATAGTGGCATAAACTAAGGCATTTTGGATTAATTATGGAAGAACATGTTGTATCACCATTCTGCCAGAGGTAACTATCCAATCCATTGAGAACGTTAGGGTCCTACCCTAAACCCCCTTACTTTTTGTTATATAGGAATTTAGTCCCATGTCCTTTTAATAAGGAAAACTAGTTTGTAGTGGACAATTAATTGATGTAAAAAAGGGTCTTTGTGTTAATTAAGGTGCACTAGGTAGTTGTTGCTCATTATCAATGATTAGTTAGGGTTTTTGCTATTGAATAACCTATTTAAAGAGTTGGGAGGCTATGGATTGTTCTGTTAAGAATTGTGTATTTGGACCTCTACTCAAGTGAAAGATTGCCCAACATTAAGTGGGGAGTGAGTTACTTTATGAATTTATTATCATGATACAAGGGTTCTTTATTCACTATCTCTCTTCTCTATTGTCTTGTTTTTGGTTAATTTGCACTTACTTTTTGTTCCTTGCATCATAATTTTTTGTATATCTGGTTTTGTTCTAAGTTCTAAGCTTAAGAACTTCATAGATGGTATCAAAGCACTTTCCTCAGACAACAAACCTATAGGGTTTTTGCAATTTATTCTTCAGGATATAAAAGTGTTCTGATTTATTTAAAGAACACAAAGATTTGTTGTTCAATGGGTAAACCTACACTTGGGGAAGCAAATCTGCATAAAATAAATATGGTCCTAAACTTAGACCATTTCAAGATAATAATTCACATCGCTATTTCCCAAAGGTTAAAATGCATAAATTTTATGGATCGGATATATTAGGTTGTGTTACCCAAATGGAATTGTACTTTTCTATTCATGGCATTAAGTGTTAGTATCTTTATCGATTCTTAGGTGAATATTGGTGAGAATAGTGCACCCTATAAAAAGGTCCATAAGATGTGATGATGTGAGTGGCTGGAACAGGAAGAAAAGAAGGCTTCTAGATTTAAATGATCGCAGTGAACCTTATAATCAAGGAATCATGTAGAAAAATGATCGAACTATGGAGGCAGGTATGATCGATGGAGAGAGGAAGTTCAAATCAAATTCCCACACCAAAGAAACGACTCTTAAGTATTGTGCTAGAAGTAGATGTGAAGGTAGATGGAAATCAATGATTTAGAACATCAGATCTCAGATCGATGGTCCATATAGTTTTAATTAATTAATAAGCACGATATTGAAGGAACGCTACTCAGAAAGTGTGATTCCATGGGAAGATTTAATGCTCGAAAAAGTGGATTTGTGAAACTTCCATAGCACGAGACTCAAACAACTTACCTAGTTTGTCAAACAAAACACGTTCCCTAAAAAATGAAGTCGGTGTGATGTGAAGGGAGGACCTACTCCTGAAACGTTGCATGAAAGAAAAATCTATCACATATGTATGTCAAAATATTTACAACCCAAAATTCTTTAGGCTCCCCAATTTGCTTGTGAATAATTATATGCATAAGATTGAAGCAATATTCCTCGGACTTATGGTTCCCTTAGAAGCTTTCAAGCTCGCAAAAGAAGGATTGTGAAACCATGTCCCCCCAGCCTGAAACCGCTTACCACCTTTGACACAGAGAGGGGCGACCACCCACCAAGCTGTCGTCACCTAGACTAATAAATAATTTCCATGTGTATAGACTCTTGGTGGACAAAATATCAAATTCTACCTATCACCTAATGACTTGACCTGATGAAATCACACCTCATGTATTTACATTTAATGCACCATTTTTGAATATATGTATCCTTGAAATCCTCCATAATTCAAATTTTCAAATTTTCGAGAGATCCAAGAATTACTGACATTCCACCTCTGCTCACTATGTCTAGACGACCATCTGAGCTCCTTGAACCCTACATTTACACTAACTAATACCCATTGTAATTATTCACTATGGCCTTTGCACCAAATTCCTCTGCTTTAGAGCTTTCAAGCACAACTTACTCATAGGATGATCACTGGGTGTATGCCTAGGTAGATTTTTTTATCCCATACTCACAATTCCAAACATTCACGAGGATTCCTATGAATTTCAAATATATTTTAATGAAGGGAATGATTTATTACGACTATAGGATTAAGGTCTTCCCTTTATAGTCATCCCCAAAACATGCTCATTTCTGGAATCAATCACCTGATGCATTGAACTTTATTCATAAGTGAAAAAGGCTATAGTGTTCCATGAAAGGACGATTGTATGCCTCATTAACACATATTTCATTCAAGATATACTTGAAATATCCCTAGATGAATCTCAACAACACGTCGATGATAAATCATTGAGTTCCAGATACAAAGAACTAGCCATGGAAAATAAAGAGAATTTTATTAGGTCTTTGCTACCACCATGAGCTGAATTACCTTTAGGGACTCTTCTTTATAGGTTAGATCTCTTTTAGGAATTGACCAAAGTGTAAATTTCAATGATATGCTAGGTACTTGAGTATAACCATGACCAATTTGTTGATGATACCATCTTTGGTATGATAATTGCAATGTATCCCTCATTTGGTGATATTGGTGTCAAGTTAGACTTTTCCCTCTTCCTTACCAAAGTGATTCATGACCAGTTGAGTACCTTCTCAGCTACTACTATTAAATTCTTTAGGTACCAATCCTATTAACTATACATGACCATTTATGATTTTCTCAGTTACTTCCCCAAGCTATTCCTTGAGTTAGTAAGAGTCAATCCTGTGAATAAAGGGTACCTTGATTTTGTGAACAATGTTATGTTTGAAGTATACTCTATCCTATATGGTATTCCCCACCCTATAGAATTTTCTAAATGAAAAAAGTGTTAAGATTTTAAAAGTTGTTATACCAAAACAAAAGGATCTCTAAAAGAATTACAAGAACAAAAAAAAAAGAGAACACAAATATTTATCTTGGGAAACCCTCGTGGGTAAGAAAACCTAGAAAAAAATCCTTTATACAAAATTCAAATGAGTATAGTGTAATACCCAAAGAATAATACTAGATTGCTTCCTGTTGTCTAGATGGATTGCCTCTTCTCTCTCCAGCGAAAATGCTTGAGTGTTCTACTTGTCCAAATGAGGGAAGTGCCTCTCCTATTTATACTAATTAGCTGAGAGGTATAATAACATAACTGGATCGATTTATCCTTGGTTCCAGGGCCGAATTTCCTTGGAATACTCAAAAATACATTTTAATAATACATTTGTGGGTACTACTGACCTGACTTACAACAGAGGTTTTCCCTCATGGATTTTCATGACCAAATACAACAATTACATCCCTAATCATAGGAACAACATCTACGGAAGGGGTAATAACAATAATAATACAAGATATAATATATTCCGTAGTTACATTTCTTTAACACTCCTTGTTAACAAGGAACGTATTCTATAATAAAACAACACATCTATACAACTAACTGGTGAATCTATATGTCATAGGAAGTTTTCACAATTACATCAACATTATCATCAGCATTCGTGGAACATCATCATCATGGAAATCTCTTCATTTGGTATTTTCTCAAGCGTCATCATCTCTGGTATCATCTCGAGCATCATCTTTGGCATCATCTCGAGCATTAACATCATCTTGGAAATCATCTCTGGTATCATCTCAAGCATCATCTCTAGCATCATCTCAAGCATCATCATCTATGGAATCATCTCTAGCATCATCATCTCTAGCATCATCTAGATAATGATCATAATCTCGGACATCGTCTCGATCATCATCCTCTCTGGCATCATCTTGAGCATCATCATCTCTGGCATCATCCTCATCTTGAGCATCGTCCTCATCTCGAGCATCATCTCTTCTAGCATAAACATCATCTCTTGTACTGAATGCATGAACTCATTTGTAAGTGAATAAAGGATCACTCTCCATAAGAGAGTATTATCGTCTGCATGACCATCCTTAGCTTGTAAGTTCTAGTAGCACTCGAAAAAACATAGTGTTCTTATCTTCAGGACCATCCTAAAAAAGGATATTTTCCTCTGCAACTGAATGCAGATATCGTCCGCAACTAAATTCAAGACCACTCAACATATGAGAGTACTTTTGTCTGTAGGACCATCCTCAATCGGTAAGTTCTAGGACCGCTCTCAACAAGAGAGTTTTCTTGTCCCCAGGACCATCCTTAAAGAGGATACTATCGCTTGCAACTAAATGCAGATCTCATCCACAACTAAATGCAAAACCACTCAACATATGAGAGTACTATCATCCGTAGGAACATCCTTAGTCGGTAAGTGCTAGGACCACTCTCAACAAGAGAGTTTTCTTTTCCACAATAGCATCATACAAGCGAATGCAGGATCACACTCCAGAAGAGAGTACTATCCTCTGTAATACCATCTTCAGCTCGTAAGAGCTAGGACCACTCTCAACAAGAGAGTATTCTTGTATGCAAGACCATCCTACAAGTGAATGGAGGATAACTCTCCAAAAGAGAGTACTATTGTCTGTAGGACCATCCTCAACTCATAAGAGATAGGAACACCCTCAACAAGAGAGTGTTCTTGTCCACATGACCATTCTATAAGTGAATCCAGGATCACTCTCCAGAAGAGAGTACTATCATCTGCAAGACCATCCTCAGGCAATAAGATCTAGGACCACTCTAAAAAAAAGAGTGTTCTTCTCCGCACAACCATCCTCAAGGATGATACTATCATCCACAAGTGAATGTCATACCACATCAACATCCATAGGAACACTGATAAACTTGACTGCCCTTTTTTGTATTGGAGCAGTGACTTCCATCTCAACTCAATAATAATCTCATAATCACTCCCTCTTTCGAGGGAGGTCCTTTTGGACTACACCAAGCTTGTATTGAAAGTGCTCAAACTTTACATGAGACAGAGGCTTAGTCAACACATCAACAACATGTTCCTCTGTAGGAACATACTGGAGCTTCACAGCTCCTCTCTGAACCATATCCTGGATGTAATGATACTTTATCTCTATATGATTTGAATTATCATGAAACATCGAGTTCTCTGTTAACTTTATTCAACTCTGGTTGTCACAATAAATCTCAGTTGCATCCATCTCAGTATCGAACAATCATGCCAATAGTTTGTGAAACCATACTGCTTCACTACAAGTTGAACATGTGGCAATTTACTCAGCCTCAACTGTAATGAGGGAAAAACTTGTTTTCTTTCTGCTAAGTGATGAGATCACACCCAATCCCAAGCTGAAACAACATCCTAAAGTGCTCTTTCTATCTTCAGCACTTCCTGCCCAATCTGAATCTGTATAGCCATGTAATTTGAACTCACTTTCGGCTATATATCTGAGGCCAAAATCCAATGTACCTTTTAGGTACATCATCACATGTTTTTCTTCAACTAGATGGACATGTCTGGGCTCCACTATATACTAACTCAAGGTGTTCATAGAAAAACATATATTTGGTCTTGTATTTGTCAAATACATTAGTGAGCCAATAATCTGTCTGTAGAATGTGACATATACTCTTTTTGAAGAGTCATCATTCAATAGCTTCAGGTTTGTCACCATTGGAGTGTTAATTTCTTTGAAATATAACATCCCAAATCTCTTCAAAATATCTACTATGTATTTTCCTTGGTTTAGGAAAATATCATCAGGAAATTGCCATACTTCAAGATGTAGGAAATAGTACATTGTGCCAAGGTCTTTAATCTCAAACTCTGTTGCAAGTTTCTTCTTACATTCATTGATGAGATTCTCCTTTCCTATAAAAAATAGTTCATATACATATAATAGGAATATCATTATTTGATCATTCTCAACCTTATAGTAAAGGTTGGAATCAACATTACTTTTGGTAAAGCCCAAATTAATTAGGAATCCATCAATTCTTCCATACCATGCTTTGGGTGCTTGTTTTAAACCATATAGAGATTGCTTTAATCTACATACATGTGTTTCCGTGTTGTGGGCTTCAAATCCCGACGGTTGTTCAATATATACTTCTTCTTCTATGAATCCATTTAGGAAAGTTGTTTTACATCCTTTTGATGTAGCTTCCATTTCATCTTGGCTTCCAAGGCAAGGACAGTTCTGATAGAAGTATATCTTGCTAATTGGTGCAAAATTTTATTCATAAAAAATCCCTTCATTTTGTGAAAAACTTCGTGCGCTAGATCTTGCTTTAAACTTTTCAATACTTCCATCCACTGAATGCTTTGTCTTGAAAATCCATTTTGAAGACACTACTTACTTGTCCTTTGGTCTTGGAGCCACATATCAAACATCATTCTTTATTATTGACTAATATTTTTCGATCATGGTCTACATCTATTCCTTCTTCTTTGAAGCTTCTTCAAAACATGTGTGTTCTTCATCAATGAGGTTTCTCATTAATTCCACATAGTTTGAATATATTCTTTGTCTTTTGATTCCTTCTGGTGCATTATATCTTTCTACTTCTTTGATTACATCACGAGCCCAAGCTGGTCTTATTTTTGTTGAGATCATCTTCTGGTGTGTTTCCATGAGTCCTTGAGGTCCTTCTAGGTCAGGATCTTCTTGTATAGGATCTTCTTCAATACATCTAAATAGTGGTTTGGTACCTTCTGTGGTACTAGGATTGTCTTCCTCTTCTTCATAATCTTCATCTACAAAGATATTTCTGGATTTGGTGAAGAATGCATCTTCATCAAATGTAACATCTCTATTGATCTTGATATGGCAAAATCCTAGAATATATATTCTATAATATTTTGACTTTTCACTGTATCCAACAAATATTCCCTTCTTTCTTAAAGGGTCCAATTTTGATCTTTTATTATTTGGAATATGTAAGTATACTGGACAACTGAATATATTTAGGGGGCTCACTTCAGGATTTTAACTAGTGAACATTTCTTATGGGGTTTTGTTTCCAAGAGCACTGTGAGATATTCTGTTATGGACATAGGCTGTGGTTCTTGCTGCTTCTATCCATAAGTGCATAGGTAGATATTGATCATGGATAATTTATCTAACTGCTTCCATGATGGATATATTATTTCTTTCTGCTGATCCATTTTAATGTGGATTATGGGGTGTGGTAATCTCACTCTTAATCCCAAATTCTTGAATTCTTTTGAAGTGAATTGATCTTAAGGTCTTGAGCTTCTTTTCAGATAGATTTTCCACAAGAGCCTTAAATTCCTTGAATTTTACAAACATTTCATCTTTTTCTTTTAAGAAGTATATCCAAGTATTACAAGAGTAATCATCAACAAAGGATACATAATATACATACCCTCTTAAGGAAGTGGATGACATCGTCCTGCACACATCTAAGCGTACAATGTCCAAGATCCCTTTTGCTTTGTTGTTACTACTTGGGAATTGATTCTTGGTGTTCTTTCCTTGAGGACATCCTTTACATACTCCTTCATGATCGATCTAGATCTTTGGTAGACCTGTAACAACCTTGCTCACAATTGGCAATGATTTGTAGTTTACATGAGCAAGTGTTTTATGCCATAATTCACATGGAATGATGGTGCTTTCTATAAGGGATGAATCCGTGTGTCCTTTCAATTTGTAGATTCCTCATTCTTCGACACCAATTAAAATAGCATAATTTATTTTTTTCCCTTTCAGCCACTTAATAACTTCACCATCTACAAAGGAAACTCTAAACCCTTTCTTATCTAGAGCTTAGATGGAAAGAAGATTCTTCTTTAAACCTAGAACATATAAGACTTATTTCATCTTCATGAACTTTCTAGTTCTTAATTTGTGAGAGGCTTCTCCCATTCCTTTTATGGGGTACTAATAATCATATCCAAGCTGTACCTTATGTAAATAGTCTATTTGGGTAATATAAGAGAGTGAATCCTTATTTATTGTCATATGTTTGGAAGCACCACTTTCTATGAGCCATGTGTCACTCCGAGTCTTCATTTTCTGGGGTCCTTTCCTTGTGTGATTCATTTTATTCAGCTGCATGGGCATGGTACTTTCGGTTCTTCTTATTTAAATTCTCTTTCTTAAGAGGAAAATGTTTGGCAATGTGTCCCACCCATACCCAATTTTACGCTAGGAATTCCTATGTGGTACCTCAAACCACTAACCCCACCCTGACTCCCCTGTTTGTGTTGACTCCCATCCAACCCATTGAGATGGCATCACACCCACGTCCTAGTCCAACAAATACTCCAACCATCTCCAGGCCTGCCCCTCCTCCTTCAAATAAGGCTAGGGGCAAGGTCGGAAAATCAATGACTGAACCTTGGTCCAACCCCCCTTGTGCATTATGTGACATCCCAAGTCATGCACCTCAACATTATCCAAAGTTTCCTATCTTCCACACACACATGGATGTTATGGATACATATGATGGAACTCCAGTAGTTGTTGTCCCAAATATGCTGATAGTTAAGAACAAGTCATTGCGCACTAACCACCCTTGTGCAATTTGTGGCTTGTACAGTCACTACTCTCACAATTTCCCTGTCTTTCTTGAGTATCGGTCCACCCTTAGCGAACTCCAGAAACACTCTCACAAGTTCGCAATCACCATCCATGAGGAGATCCACCCTCCAGTTTCTTCCACAGATATGTCCAACACCATATATATGATCTTCAGTTCTGCTAGTCCTTCCATCCCCTCAGACATAGAAGATCCCTCTGATCTATCTATGAATTGTTTTAGAAATGATGAGGAAATCATTGAATTTCTTCCAGTTCCTAAGTACCCTTGGGATGATATGCATCACCTATTATTCTTTTTTCTCGATGAACCTCTTTCAATATCATTGGATCAATACTCTGTTGAAGCCAAAGACTTCATCCATGGAAAATTTAACTGGTTCAAGAACCCCATTTCAGCACCCGATGCCTTTGAAGAGGGTAATATGGCTAAAATTTCACCAACAATCAAGGTCAACATATGAAATAACCCTCGGGTAGTTGAATAGATTACACTTGGAGCCTTTTGCTCCCTTGAAGAGGTAGCTTCCTACAAATCTCTTTTTCAGGATTTCCATGATGTTTTCGCTTGGTCCTATACCGAGATTCCTAGGATTGATCCCTCCACCATCAAACATCGTATCAACACATGGCCTGATGTGGCACCCATTTTCCAAAAACAGAGACCTGTTCACCCTACAAAGGCTCCTGCTGTAAAGGCTGAGATCAAGAAACTGCACAAAGCCGGTTTGATATACCGCATTGCCTATACCACTTGGGTTTCTAATCTTGTTCCTGTTAATAAAAAATAGGGTACCATTCATGTCTGTATTGACTTCCATGATTTGAAATTGGTCTATCCCAAGGGTAATTTTCCCACTCCGTTCATTGACCATATCATTGACGCTTATGTCGGACATGAATTCTTTTCTTTCATGAATGGTTTTTCTGAGTATAACCAAATTCAAATCCAGAAAGAAGACCAGTACAAGATTGCCTTCACCACCCCTTGGGGCACATTCACATACTGATTCATGACATTTGGCCTTAAAAATGCTGGAGCCACTTTTCAGCACGCCATGAAATACTGTTTCCATGACCTTATCCATATCATCTTGGTCTACTTAGATGACCTCACATCTCACTCTTGGAAGCATTCACAACATTTAGAGGACTTACGACAAGTCTTCTTACAGTGTCACAAATACAACGTCCCCTTGAACCCTATAAAGTGTGTGTTTTGTGTCCCACTTAGGCATTTACTTGGGTTTATCGTCTCTCACAAAGGGATTACAGTCAACCCTCTGAAGGTTCAAGCAATTTTGAATCTCCCCTCACCATGCACTTTGTTCCAACTGCAGAGTCTCCAAGGCAAGGGAAATTTCCTTAGTCGTTTCATTCCATACTATGCGACAAAATTCCATGGTTTCTTGTGACTGCTCTGTACCAACATTCTGTTTGTTTGGGATAAGAATTCACAAGGTGCTTTTGATGCACTAAAAGAAGTACTGGAATCTTCTGCCTTGTTGTCTCTGCCTCACTTCGCTAAGGATTTCATCCTCCATGTGCTGGCATCAGAAAATTCCATTGTTGGAGTCTTGGTCCAAGAAGAGGATGCTCACCAAGAGCATGTAATTTATTATGTCAGTCAAAATCTTTTCAGTCCCCCTTTACATTATTCACATGAAGAGAAGATGTCCCTCTCCATCATATTTTATTTAGAAGCTATGCCATTACATTCTTTTGAGCCGCACTCGAGTCATGGCCGATTCTAACCCCATGATATATCTCTTGAGTCGCCACCTTGTTCAAGGCTGTAGGACCAAGTGGATTTTCGTTCTCCAGGAGCATGATTTGGAATTCCTTTCCCGTAAAAGTACCAAAGCTTTGGTGTTATGCACTTTAATGATAGGCCTCCCTCCATTGTCTACTTCACCACCTATTATAGTGAACCTTCCAGATGAATTTCCATTTTTCATATCCACAAAAGACCCTTAGTATGGGGGAATCCTCCTATACCTACACACTCATTAATTTGTGGATCATTTAAGCCGAGAATATCATCATCGGATTCGATACCAATTTGCTCGCTATCTCCTCATAGGGGATGTCTTGTACTACCGGGGCATCAATACCATATTGCGTTGTTTCCTCACCCATTATGAGGATGAAAAATTATTGAATGACTATCACACTGGAGCCTATGGTGGCCACCTCTCTGGCTTGGATACCACCCAGCAGATCCTCCGTGATGATTATTTTTGGCCTACCATCTTTGCCAATTGCATCCATGCAGTTAAATACTGTTGCAGTTGTCAAATCTTTGCTCCAAAAGCAAGGACTCCTCCCGTGCCATTGCATCCTATGGTCACAATTGGTCCCTTTTGTAAGTGGGTGATTGACTTCATGACATGTAATCCTACCTTATCCCATAGCTACAACTACATCATCATGGCTGTCAATTATTTCATTAAATGGGCCGAGGCCATGCCTACATTCAATTGTAAGGCTGATACAGTGACACGTTTCTTTTTCAATCACATTATCACAAGTTTTAGTGCCCCCCAGCAGATAGTATCCAACCATAGTTGTCATTTTGAAGATGCAGTTTGGACCAAGCTTTCAACCATGTTGAAGTTCGACCACCAATACTCCTCTGCATACTACCCTCGGGGCAATGGAGAAGTTGAGTTTGTCCATAATATTCTAAAAACCATGCTACAACAGATGGTGGGAAACCATAAATCCAACTGGGACCACATGCTCTTTTCCACCCTCTGGGCCTACCGAAAATCAACTAAGACCACCACTGATTTTACCCCATTCCACTTATTCCACGGTGTAGAGTTGGTACTTCCCATTGAAAGCTAGATTCCATCTCTCTACCTTGCCATATATCTCCTCCCCGATACCTCTCCATTAGAACAATGCCTTATTAAGCTTGAACAAACCAATGAGGACCATCGTTCCACTCTCCAAATGATTGAAGCAACCGAGACTAGGTCAAAGTCACATTTTGACTCCCATGTCCACCCTCGCACCTTTAGCGAAGGCGATCTGGTCCTCGTCTATGATCAAGTCAATGATAAATTAGGAAAAGGGAAGTTTGAATCTATGTGGTATGACCCATATGTCGTCCATCGATGTCTCACCAAGGGGGCGTACATCCTCGCTGACTCAGATGACCACCTCTTGAAGAATCCACATAACGGTCTCTACCTCAAGAGGTTCTATGCCTGGAGTCTCCCACGTTAAGTCTCTTGTATTATATTTTTTCTTTTTTGTTTTACACCATTCTTTTCATGAGTCTCACCATTTATTTCCTTGATTTCTCCAAATGGATCTAGCCCCGCATCGCTATGTTGGTTTCGTTGACGGAGCAAGTAGATGGTTTCCAAATATTGCCTCGTCTGCATGGGTTATTTATTCCCCTCCACATGAGTTGTTCCATATCGACGGAATGTGTGTTGGAATTGCTACCAATAACTAGGTTGAGTACGATGGTGTCACTAGTCTCTTGGCCCCCGCCCTACTCTTAGGTATTCGTCACCTTGATGTCTTCTTAGATTCCCAACTGCTTGTCTCTTAGTTGAATAACTGCTACCAAGTACGTGATCCTTGTCTCTTTAGAAAGTTCTTGCGTACTAGACATTTGGTTAGGCATTTTGAATCCATTACATTCACACATGTTTCCAAAAGTGTCAACAATGTAGAAGACAAAATGGATAATGATGTTCTAGAGTGGAACATCTATAATTGCATATAGGAAATAAAACTGCATCATGCATCATCATATAGTCATGCATACATATGTCATATACATCATATAGGCATGATCGTAATAAAAGAATCATAAAAATAAATCAAAAGTGCATCCACTTGCATATATATATATATATATATATATATATATATATATATATCTATATATATATCTATATATATATATCATCATGGCATAATGTTCAGTACAAAAATGAGAAGCCCCATAAGCTTTCTCGACTGAGCATACATATCATACAAAAATTCCTAGTGCACCACCGCACTAGGGTCAATCTCACTAGCTCCTAATCAGAATTAGAGGCCTCCTCCTGGTACTCGTAGTTTGAATCATCCTCTATTTACTCCTCACTAGAGTCCTCCTCATCCTCCATCGACGCATCATCTTGTTCCACTGCTCGAACATAATCGGCAACAACGACAATCCTCTTCATAAAGGGGATCCACTTTGGAGGAGCACGGTAACATGCAAGGATCAACTCACTGTCTAAGTATTGCTAGCTATCATCTGTGACTCCCTCTAATAGACAGTCTATGTCACGACAAAGTGAGTTCAATGAACTCTGGTGCCTCTCATGTCTATGAGCGGGTGAATCTATCCCCTCCACCCTGCCCCTTCGTTGCTCATAGCCTGCTGGTGGGGATGGTACGACGTCTGCACATACATATAGTATGTCATTATTATATTTCATACACATAAAATGACTAAGACTAATCTAGTAAACTATATATGCATGTAACCACTTAAAAAATCATGTATACATACCATCATGGACCCAGGCCTGTCCTGGAGGTCGAGGCATCTCCAGATCTCTCTGATAGTCCATCCCCACGTACAGGTAGTCCTCAATAAGGACTAGTAGTTGTCTCCATTGTGTAAGTATCTCCCGAGTAAAGAAAAAACCGACTAATCTTCCTCCATCCCGAATCATCATCTCGCTCCACTGCCTCATGCGTGGCTCGCAAGGCCCACCCTCCTGCACTGCCAAGTGCGATCATAGAGTCAGCATTCGCTCGAAAAATAACAAGCACAAAAATGAGGGGAAACAGAAATCCCCTCCCACTGTCCTGGCATGGTTCAACAAAATCTAAACCAATGAAAAGTAAATCTGGGCTCACCCATTAGGATCCCCCCAGCACGCACTCCACAATCTGGAGCTGTCCCCTTGAGATCTTGTGCGGTCCTGATGAACCCAATATTTGCAACACCATCGTTGCCACAGCATGAGTCAAAAGACTCTCAAGTTCACACACCAGTATGTATGACTTGTGCACAGTAGAAGAGGCATAATAGTACTTCTCGCAAAGGCCATCTAGCAACACCCCATGTGTAAGCTTTGACGTAGTGTCATCTATCACGTCGAGCATAGGGAGGTCAGTTAGAAAGTAAATGTCAGAGAGTGTGATATAAATATGCTCTCCCTAGATGATAAGGAATTCTACGTCTGTGTCCCAGAAACACACTAGAGTCTCTAATAGTAGTCTCGCGGTATGCATGAGTGGCACCCAGAAGTACCTCAACAACCCACTCCTGGCGAGCATGTCCACCACCGCTCTATCCCCTGATGCCTCCTCTCGCAAGGTCCCAATATCCCGCTCTTGCGACATCGGTTGGGGCATCCTGCACATACACACTATTCCTTTAGGGTCGATTTTACACACCAAACCTCATCTTCAGCTAATTCGTGCTTGTTTATCCTTTCTGAGTGACCCAATTCGGGCTTAAACCCTGAATAGATGCGACCCAATCGCTCTTTCTTGTTGTACAGTTGCAACCCAGGTTGTGCCTGTCTCTTCGATAGGTGTGACTGGGTCACGCCTGTCTGGACCATATGAGTGACCCACATCATGGATTTTCCCTTGAAAAGAGTGAACCAACCCTACGAACCCTTCCATCTCAGCATAATCCCCAGGATGAGAAAAAGGAAAACCTAAACCAATGAAAATGTCAGGTTTGACAAGAGCTCTTACCTGCAAGTCACATATCTAAAAATCGTCCGTCGAAACGAAAGAATTCAACAAATGAGCTATGGGTTCCTCCACTCCAACTCAACACTGAAGAGTAACAATGACACATGTCATGTGGTCCCCCCTATTTATAGGACTCCATTGGGTCTCATTTCTTTTGTGCGCCACAAAGTCATCTAGAGTCTGTTTGAGATATCATTCGCACCACCGGGTTTGGTTTTCCACCCTTTGTCTTTTGATGAGACCCTTGTCTCATGCTCCCACTATGAATTTCTGGGCCATTTCCTGGAAGTCACCTCAATTTGCGTGCCACCATGTGAATATACATTTGTATGTATTGGCATGTCCAAAAGCCATTCATTCCATCCATACTGCACAGTTGGCCATATTTTACACCATCCATCATACTGCAAGGGGTCCCCATTAGTGTTTTCCATTTATGCCCATCAGCCATGTTCACAACATATCGAACGCTTCGCCCTTTCTTGATTGACCATTATGGAGTTTCTATTAAGCTCCTTTTTGACTCCTAAAAGAATGAAAAGATCACCAATCATGCTTGCATCCTTTCATGCTCGTTAAAGTATTTGAAAGGGTGTCTATTTAGCCTCGTTTATCTCCTTTTTCGGATTGTGTAGACTATCATAAGAAAATGACCACCTTGGAACACTCAGGCCAGGAACATTTCCCTTTGCATCCTTTTATGCTTTCTTAGACATTGGGACTATACTTTACAAAAAATCTCATTATGGGTTGTCTTTAAGATCTTTTCCAACCCTCTCATCAAGAAAAGATTGCTAAGCAAACTTGGTTTCGTTCATGCTCATAAAAGTATTTGAATGACCGCCAGTAAGTATAGTTTTAACCTTTTCTAGACTGATTGGACTACCAATAGTAAAGAAGTATTCCATCACCAAAGGTTGGGAGAGCTCTCCTTTGTACACTTTTATCCTTTTTCAGGCTCAAGAGACTACATACAAAAAAGAAACCACACTGGAGTCTTCTTCTTGCTTTCAAACTCTCTATAATTGAAAACACCATCGAGCATTTACTTTCTTGGGCTCTCTAAAAATCCATGAGATCATGTAATAATGGTGTCTTTAGGCTCCTCACCATTAATCACAGTTTGACAGGTTCACCCCATTGGGTCACCTTTGTTTAGAGTAAGCTGTAATGAGTCTTCCTTGGATCCCTTGGATATCGCTAGTCTAGTTACCTCCCTCATTATTTCCCATTTGTAGTTACATTCTCAGTATTATAGCTCTGATCCCTCTCCCATGAGTCAGTTTCATTTTCTACCAGGTTCGCCTTGTTTTCATACTCTGAACAAAGGAAGTTTGAGTCCCCATACTCCTCCTGCCCATGTCCCCCCATTTAGTGCATCAGTCCCTAGATTGGTCCACATCTTTGGTTATCCCCTTGTGCTTCTAGTCAAGGACACATAATTTCCTTGGTTAGTTGCAGGTCTACCTCTTTCGAAGACAACACATCTATTACAGAGGATAGACCCAAAGGTCCTTGTATCCTAGGTTTGTCCCCCTCATTGATGAGTTCCTTGGACCACCTGAGAGGATTCATTAGCGCCTCTTGGGATGGTTGTGTCTCATATTCTCAACTTCATCAATATCATCACACCATCGAGATTTGTACATGGTATTGGTCCGTTCATTATTTGGTCAAAGACCTCGGTTGTCAGCTGACTCTAGCACATTGGTGAGTCTACTATGGGACCTAGATAGTTTCATGTCCCTTGTGATTTCTGGGATGCGTTGGCGATAGTGTTTGGAAACTACCAGTATTTCACTTCCATGTATCTCGAGTACATGATGTTGCATATGTACACCTCCAGGTTCAACATAGAATAAGTTGAGATGATATTGCATCCCTCGAGAATTCCATTGTTCCTATGTATCAGTTCTTCAGATCAGCATTGTATTCAGCCTCTTATTTGAGGCCACCATTATGTACCATCATTTGTATATGTATTGATCGACTCCCATGTTTTTGAGCCTTGATCAAATTATTTATTCTTTTGAAATTGTTACAAGCATGGGAATTCCCTCCCAGTCCATATACATGTCACACATTCTTTGTATCTCACCCATTGGTGGGAACCACTAATAAAAAACCATGTTCGTGTGAAAATTGAACCCAAGAGGTAGATCAATTACACTCACAAAATTGCTAATCAAACAAGCAAAATTCACACAAAAGGAGACTGAAATTGGAGCATAACTTAATCCTATATTGAACAAGTGTACATTAGCCAACCATATGAAGTAATAGGCTGCTCAAATATATAATTACATGAGATATTCAAAAGAACTAGGTTATTATTCGAAGCACTAGGTTGCTATAATTACTTGCGCTCCTTGACCCATTTTAGAAAGTATTGACTTCTAGGAACATGTATAAGTCAACTAGCATAGAGAATGAATCTATGATTCTAGGAATAAGACAAAAATTATTTAATTAATGTCAAATATGGGTAACTATGGGTTGATTATTATAACACCCCCCTTAATCTTGATTTTATGAGTAAATATTAGAAAATTATAGGCCCTAGCAACAAGGCTTATTCACCCTTTTACATACTGGATGTCCATACAACCAAGGAAAGAGGCAAAAACCCAGTGGGAAAATCCTCCTTTAAACATGGACAGGAAAACAAAATTTTGGAAATCTTGTTGTCAATCATTCTTCACCACATGATCAACAATCCCCAACAATGATTTGATATTACTGAAGGTATTCTCACATAATACTTTGGTGAAGATGTTTGCTAGTTGTTCTGAAGATGCGCAGTAGAGTAGAGCAATGGTACCATCATGCATAAGATCCCTAATATAGTGCATATGGATCTCAATGTGCTTGGTTCTTTGTCTTTGAACTGGATCAGTGGATATTTGAATGGTGCTTTGATTGTCACAATAGATGACTATTGAAAACTCTGATTCAAAATCACATTCTTCAAGTATCCCCCGCAACCATAAACATTGAGTAGTTGCATTTACAACTCCTCTATACACTACCTCTGTAGATGAGAGTGCTATGGTACTCTGCTTCTTAGTTGACCAGTCGATTGGTCTTTCTGCAAGCATGAAGATATATCATGAGGTATACTTTTGATAAGTGTTGTCACCTTCCCACTCACTGTCAGTAAATCCAACTAGTTCTAAGTCATATTTTGCTTTGTAGAAAATCCCATGAGTCCCTGTTCCCTGAACAAATTTTAGGATCCTCTTGGCTACTCTCCAATGGATCTCATGAGGCTGATCCATGTATCTTGAAGCCACACTAACTGCATAATATAATTCAGGTTGAGTATGTGTAATATAAAGCAAACACCCAATCAACTGCCTATACAGTGTATTATTTACGATAGGAGAAGAACCTGCTTCTTCAAGTTTAACTCCTGAAAGGAATGGAGTCTTTCTTGGCTTGCAACATTTCATGCTGAACTTGATGAGAAAATTTGAATCATACTTTGACTAATTAACCTTGATTCCATGTTGGGATTGAGTAATTTCGAGACCCAAGAATTGGCTCAACAATCCCAAATCTGTCATAGAAAAGGCATGGTTCATTGCATCCTTCAAGGAGGCAATCTCTTTCTTTGAACTTCTTGTAATCAGAAGGTCATCCACATAGAGAAAAATAATCATTAAATAACCATGAATCAGCTTCAAATAGACATTAGTATCATACTTGTATCGAACAAAACTCAGTGACAGAAGAAATCCATCAATCTTGGCATACCAAGCCCTGGGGGCTTGCTTGAGCCCATACAATGATTTCTTCAACCTGCACACTAAAGATGGATTAGATACAAAACCTTTTGGTTGCTGCATGTAAATATATTTAGTAATATCTCCATTCAGAAAGGAATTCTTTACATCCATGTGATGTACCTCCCACTGCTTCGAAGCTGCAATGGATAGGGAAAGCCTTATGAAGTCCATCTTTGCCACTAGTGCAAAGGTCTCATTGTAGTCAATACCATGTACCTGAGAGTAGACCTTGGCTACCAATATTTCCTTATATTTGAAAGGTTAACCATCAATAGCAAACTTAGTTTTGAAGACCCACTTACACTTCACTAGCTTTCCTCCCTGGGGGAAGATCAACTAGTTCCCATGTGTTGTTCTTCTGGAGAGAGCTGAATTCTTCTTTCATGGATGTTTTCCATATTGGATCATGTGCTTCATATTCATATGCCTATGGATCATAACCTATCATCAAGTAACACTTCTCAACAAAGAGAGGATCTTTCACACAAAGGGCACTCTCAAATTGAGATCTAGTCCTCCTAATGTTATTAGGATTTCCAACTAGTTCCCCAGCTGCATGAATGGTCCTTGATTCCCACTTTGGTATTGTAGGGATGTTAGTATCTCCACTTAATTCATCATTATCAGACATATCAGAATCCTCAAACGCGTTAGTCTATTCACTTACAATCAATGGTTGTGGTGGTGAAGAGGGCTCTCCAACTTCAACTGCTACTAAAGGCTCTTCTTCAAACTAAACACTTCTTTCAATGAAAGCTTTGTTTGTGCTCATGTTTATCAGCTTGCACCCTTTTGAATCTTCAGAATACCCAACAAATAGGAACTCTTGGATTTGGGGTTGCAAAGCCTTCCTCTTTTTAGTTGGAATTCTAGCCCAAGCCTTTGAGCCAAAAATCCTGAAACATTAGAGGAAATTTGGGGTCTAAATGGGCCTTATAAGAAAACACGCCAACAATAAATTTTGTGAGTTGGAATTCAAGAAACAATAGAATTTCAATAAAATGAGTCAACCATAATGGTTGAATTGACAAATTTGTCATAAAAGAAAAATACTTTTTTTGTTCGTATTTTCGACATATCTCCCTGTATTTTTACTCAAATTTTGGGAGGGGGAGCTCGTTGGATGTAGAATTAAATTCCACATCCAACGAGCTCTCTCGCTTGGAATTTGAGTAAAAAACACAGGGAGATATGTCGAAAATACAAAAAAAGTAGTTTTTTTCATTCTTCCTCCAAAATTAATAACTATTATTTTATCATTTTCCTTAGGAGGCCCATTTTAGACCTCAAATTTCCTCTAATGTGTGTCACATCTGGTTTGTTCCCACTCCAAGCTTCAAAAGGAGTCATACAATCAAGCTACTTATGTGGCACCCTATTCTGGATATATGATGCAGAGTTTATAGCTTCGTCCCAAAACTTTGGTGTCAAAGTTTTAGCCTTCATCACACAAGTTGCCATCTCCTTCAATGATCTGTTCTTTCTCTCAACAACACCATTTTGTTGTGGTGTGTAAGGGATAGGATGCTGCATATGGATACTTTCATCTTTTCAATACTGGATGAACTTATACTTGACATACTTGCCAACATTGTCATATCTGAGGATCTTGAGTTTCCTCCTAGACTGGTTTTCAACCAAGGCTCTAAAGACTTTGAAGAGGTCAAAAAATTTAGACTTATGCTTTAGGAAGTGAACCCAACAATACCTGGAAAAGTCATCCATGAAGGTGAGTGCATTTTTGGCTTGAATCATGTACATATGAGGGAATGAACTAGTAATTTCACTGTGGATCAACTCAAGAGGTGCAGAGGTTCTCTCATGACTAGCTCTCTCATACTTGTGCTCTGGGTGTTTTCCTAGGATACAACCTTGATAGACTCCCTTAGAAAACTTGATCTTTGGTAACCCTATGACCATGTCTTTTTCACTCAAATAAAAAAATATACTTGTAGTTAAGATGGAAATATATTTCATGCCAAAGCTTGCTTGCTTCATTAGCATGAGTAAGAAGAGAATAGGGGTTTCAGGTATTTCTTGTTTTTGGGGTAGCGAGGTCCGTCAAAAGTATGCCGAGTGGGTACTCGTTGGATGCGGAATTTAATTCCGCATCCAACGAGCTCTCTCGATCGAAATTTGAGTAAAAACACAGGGAGATATTTCAAAAATACAAACAAAAAAAGTAGTTTTTTTTATGATACCTATCCCCAAATTTATATTAAAAAGGTGTTTAAGACCTATACAGTATTTCAAATTTAAAGCAATTTCATTGGCTAACACATGATGACATGGAATTTGAATAAAAGTTAAAAGGCCCATTTTGAGTTGAAATTTCCTCTAATGAGAGTCCTCTGGAACGTAGCTAGATCTCCATGTCTCCTTTCCATGAGTGGAAATTGAACAGATTCAAAAGATCTATGGAAGAAGCCATCTGAATCTGCTGGAGCGATCTAGCTGATGTCATCTAGTGCTCCTCAAATGTCAATTAAGTCAATAATACTTAGGATAGTGGTTTAACTAGGCCAAATTGACCAAAATGAGTGTGTAAGGTGGTAAATGTCTCCAACAGGTGTACTATCAAATTGAAAAGGTGTTCCTAAGTGGAAAGAAGGACCTGAAACCTTGAAACAAATGGAAGAAAGACAAAGAAACCCCAAACAGTCAAGGCTCTCCCCAGTGGAGTCACAAGTTCTGTTGTAGAGGAAAGTTTCCTATGACTAGGGTTTAAGAGGCCATCAACATACTGGGGTTGAAAGGTAAATGCATATAGTTATGCAAGTAAATATAAACAAGGTCAGAGATTGGAATGGTTCATACCTTCACCAAACGAATGTTGATCCAAGCAACCCTTCAATCCTCCTCTTTCTCCTCTTGCTCCAAGAGACTTGCAAAATAATTATACCTTCCTCAAACCAATATGACCACATGTAAAACAATGATAATCAAATCATTATGAAATCCTAATCTGATTAACATAAACATCTGATCATAAACAAAGATTCAATCACACATTGAACAATGATTTGGGAAGAAGAAGGACATAACATATTTATTAATCATGAAAAGAAGTACAAATATAGGTTCTCTTCAAGTCAAGCACCTCATGAAACCTTGATATGGTTTTGCTGCCTATATTTTCCAAGGAACTAAACCTCCAAGCTCTCTAACACAAGGAGAAAGCTTCTAGGGAAAAGATGGGGGGAAAGAGAGTTCCAATTCCTCTAGCATAACAATGAAATAGTTCAAGTACCCTCTCATGGACCTCTCTACCTCTATTTACACCTTTCTAAAGAGATATGGTTGAAGACAAAGTAGTTACAAATGAAGGAGTCAGTTGCATAACCACCCAAACTACCCAAAATTCGAGAAACATCCATTTTTACATGTATAGGAAAAATACACGGGTTGCAGTGACAACATGTGTGTATATATGTGGGTTGCAGTGAAAAGATTCATGTATGCAAAGGGATATGCGAGTCACAGTGACAATAGCCATGTACACAAAGGGATACATAAGTACCATGTAGAACAAGCCGTGTACAATACGCGGGTATCATGTATGACAAGTCGCGTATAGGTCAAATATGCTCATTTTAAGGATAATTTTGTGCATTGTTAGACTTTTTATTTATTCTAGAAAGTTTTAGCCGACTCAGATACATTTCCAACTACATTGAGAAGAGGTCAAATGGAATTACAGAATTTTAGATATGGGTCCTACAATATAGGTATGTTTTCAGTAACTTTCAATGACTTTCATGAAGTGTCGACATGCGACAAAAGCATGAGAAAGTGGTCACTGGAAGAGATGTGTAATTTTGGGCTATAACATAGACCGTGACATATTGAATGACACCAAAAATCAATCTATTTCACTATGCAAGAGAGATAAATGCCTATAACACTGAGGGATACAAAACATACCTGTTTTGGACGGTTGTAGTAGATTTGCGTTGAGCTTTTCAACCACACTGGTACCTACAATTCATCCTCAACAATAATGAACCAAAAAATAATGATATATGTTAAGCGTTAGTCCTACTCTAGCATATATAAATCCAACATGTATAATCAAATACAACTACATCCATGGATTAAATATTCATAGTCATACACATATATTTCTATTAATAATGAACATAGATAACAATGACAAACTCTGTCGGCACCTCGCCGAGACGGAGAAAATGAGTCCTCCACTTGGGCCTCCACCACTTTAATCCTCCATCTCAATGGAAAACTCATAAAGTAATGACAAGCTTTGGAAGAGCAGCAATGTGTGCTCAAAAGGGAAAAGGGATACAAACTCAAGCATGTATAAAATGGGTAAACAATGAACTATAGTTTCCTTGCTCTCAAATGTTATCCTCCCTTAATGCATCCAAGAGGCTCAATATATATCCCTTCAATAGGAAATAAAGGGTCAATTTGCAGCATTTCCAGGCATATGCAAGGCCAAGAGTCAAGTTATTCGGGACTCATTGAGGAAAACTACAAACATTTTTGTTTTTATGCATATTTCCCAATGTATGCGGGCTACAGTGGAGAAAAATGCATGTACACATGGATTTTAAGCTAAAATCTGCATATACCCATAAAAAGGGTTTTTTAAAGGTATTTATTGGATCATCAAACAATAATTCAAGAAAGGGGGGTCCAAAGAGTCTACGGAGGGACATGGAAGGCCATAAAAGTGTGATCTACCAAGTGTGGTAAAATCATCTATAACAGATGACCCCTAATGTGTGATTTTCAAGGGGTAACATGATGGCTGAAAGACATTATATACATCCCAGAAGTGGAGTAATGAAGTCCCAAGTGGAAGAAACAGCCACTCATCAGTACAATACAATGATAAATCTAAACATTGGATTGCAAATATATAATTTAGCAGTTCTGTATACAAAAGAGTACAATGGCCATGAATAGGCATAATAGATATATGTCACATGTGGTTATCGCCATGTACAATATACAATGAACAAGATCTCCATAATGTATGAAGATATATGATAATATACTAGAATCTGGTCATGAAAGCTGACATCTCATAAATCTTGGCACGATTAAGGAGGTAGCATATATGGCATGCCACCAATCTCGAAGGTCTTCTACACAAACTGCTACGAGTACATGTCACATCACGAGAATAAAGGCGTTAAGGTCGAACATGATCGACCATCATTTGATTATTAGTCATTGATGTATACCGTTAACAGATGCGAGACATCCCACCGATAATGATAATGGGAATCAAGGTACAGAGTGCAATCCAACAAGTGTGAATAGATGTGTTGAGGTCAAACACTTGAAAGAATCCATCGATCAGGAGACATTGATGTTTTCCCAAAACTATCGATGGTGAGAGGAATTACCACTGATGACTACAAGTCTCAAGGCACTTAATGGACTCTACAATCATATTCCAGAATAAATTATTTGAGGTCAATGGAATGAAATCCGCTAGAAGGAGGGAATTAAGGAATCCCCCATCTATACGAGGTACTCAACAACACTAGATAATTTGGAAGAACTCGGACGAACAAGAATTGCATGAACCAATAACTGTATCGGGAATGGCCGACATGCAAAGACAATATAACCGAGGAATGGCCAACTCAGGATAAAAATTCCTTCGATCAAGATCATAAGGCATATGGTGACTGAATAGGCAGTATAGAATCGACATGCAAACTGGGACAACTCTGCGACATAGGAGGCATCGACATCGGCTCCATGGGGACTGGAAGCTACAAACAATAAGGGATGATCAAGCTACAAACAATATATAAAAGGATATTCTTGGATAAGATTGAGACAAGCTTGAGCTATATGGATTATAACTATGAAGCAGGGAGATGACATAAAGCTCAATAAGGAAAGAAAAACACATGAAATGCATTTACAACTTGATATAAAAGGGATTCCCTATGGGAGATGGCCAGCATAAAGTTCAAGAGGGATATGAGGCTCTTGCTCAAAGACATGGTAGGACTATGAGGGACTCCTATGCCTAATGGAAGAATCTCAGCATGGGTACCTAATTACAAAGCGATATCTAACTAGGGCACCCATGAATACAAAAGGCTCTACCACTTACATAATGGCACTTCTAATAGCATTTTGAAGGTTTTGTGACATTACAAAGTGGGTTCGTACCTATAGTTAAGGTGACATGGTAATAAGGTGATGCATACTGCAAGCATAAATGTGATCCTATCTTATATGCTAGTTCAAAATTATACCTGTAATAGATACGAACGGGTCAAGATCTCAATAAAAGTGCACTCGAATCAAGTCCCTACACCACAATATAAGGAAAAAACAACTCAAAAGAGTTAAAACGGGTCAAAACTATAGGCTAGTTGGTAAAAATTTCATGTTTTATATAAAATAATAAAAAATTCATTTTCACCATACCATTTGAACATTTTACCCCACATAATGCTTTGGATTCATTTTGGACCACGATCTTCAAACATCAATTCCAGGAGATAAGAGTAGCAGAATCACAAACTGTCATGGTCGATTAATTCTTCACCTCAAACTCCATCTTTTAAGTGTTTTTATTTCCATTTTTAGTGGTGTATTTTTTATTTTGAAGCACCCCTAGATTGGTATCCTCGACCCATGCGAGCTATAGATCATCAGGTCATGTATAGGGACGGGTATATGTGAAAAATGTCTCGATTTATGTGTACACGCACAACTATTAGTAGAAAAAGTCATGTATGATAGAGCACATACAAAATTTTAAGGAAAAAACTCATCAAATCTTGTGTTTTTCTGGTAGGATAGTGCTAGAGTGGCATGAGAATGAACACATGGATGTGGACAAGGAAGTGGAAGGTAACATGGTTTCCCAACAAGCATAAAGGGCATGCGGTTTATACAAGTTTTGGTGTCTTGGGAGCTTGAAGGCTCAACCAAGACTTCTACATATTTTCATGGAATACTGGGATCTAGATATAGAGGCATTTCAGATAGATGGGATGCCCCTTATACTTGAGGTTGAGGACATGCATTTTATCAATGGATTATCCCACTGAGGTGGGATAGTCAACTTGACAGCTCATGGGGTTGGAGGTGGAATCACCATTGATGTGTACATTTCTATATACTGCCTTCCAGACATTGAAAATGTTGGAATTTAGGTCCCTCTAAACGTTATTCAGAACCTTGGCCTCAAAGTCATAGTACTAGTTTTGGGCAAGATAGTGGGATTAACATATCTACATCAGGATTCTAGGCCCTTGATGTTTTATGCAGTTGAGCGCATGAGACTGACTATATATGACTGGAGTACATCCTTGTTGGGAAAGAAGAAATAACAATTGACTAACTGTAAACTAGGAAGAACAAGAAACTTTGGGCTTGCCAGCATTTTGAGCACCTTCTTCTTCGAGTCTGTACTGGGCCTCAGCCCAAGAGTTCATATTTCTCCACATGGTATACAATATCCAGCTCATATGCGTTGGGTAGGTGTGATGCAGTGGTTAGGGGCTAGATGTGTGTAGCTACACCCTACCCACCTGACTTCTTCCATTGGTGGCGTGGACAGATCATGGCCATAGATGACTATCCCTATGTAGGGATAGAATTCTTCGATGATACAGATAATGCCCATACCACAGGGAGACGCATATGGAGATATAGGTAACAATCTCAAATTCATTTTATTTTTGAATTATTATTTTTTGTATTTTTTGATATAATGAAATCAAAAAGCATGTTTTTGGGTGGTGTCACATACTAATACTGATCATGTACATGCATATGTGGGTTCAAGACGGTCGGATTGCTTCCCTCAACATTGCCGAAGGGGACGGGGTGATGATATATAGGGTGCATATGTGGAGCGTACGCTTTAGAGAATACACGCAAACTTCATTCATTTGACACACAGTGTTCCTATGGTGTAAGTCGAGGAATTTATCGAGGAAATGCAAAGGTATTGGAAGGAAGTTTTGGGGTAAGTTAGCTGCGTAGCATCATGGATGCTACACAAGGTTAAAGATGTCGCACAAGGTAGAAAATGATGTGCAATTTAGAAGTACAATATGTTATGTATTTTGGGTCATGTTTTGTAGTTTTGGACCGCATTACATGGATTGTGGTCATTATTTTGTAGTTTCAGTTAAGAAGTAGTTAGGAAGTTGGTTAAGTGGACCATCAATATAAAGGCGCAAGCCTATAAGTAGATGTAGAATTGCAAGTGTTAGGGGGACTTGAAGGCTTCTTAGCGACTTCTTCGGTTGGGTTTTATTTGCTGATACTTTTGAGCTTTGGTGAATATTGATCTATGTATGTGAGCTTAAGAACTGTTTTGGAGAATCGATGTTTTGTTGCAACCATTAATATGACATGACAGAGATTGACTGAAATCATTATGTCTTTTCTTGTTTTTCTATCTTCTTGTTTTATGTGATCCAAATGTGAATGCAACGTGTATCTGTGACATGGACCTCTGAATGATGCGATGTTTCTCCGCTTTAAATGATGATATAATGTTAGATCTGCTCACACATCGATGTTTGCTACAATTTATTTATGTTAATACAATCTAGTGAATGATGAAATGAATTTGTTAATGCATAATTTGAATGGTTAGATCTGTGGAATAATACTGTACATGGTCCTCCTTCATACTGCAGAAACTTGGTTCTGACATCTCTCCCTCGAACATCTTGGGTGAGATTTCATCTAGTCTGCAAGTGTCATCGGGCAGGGTAAAAAATGTCTGGGCTAGTGCTCAGGGAGATCGTGGTGGTTTGGGTGGTGATAGAGAGCGAACCCCTGTCGACTGAGTTTGTGTTAACAAATGGTTTCCTTTTTGGGACCTTAGTGTGAATATGGGGGAGGACATGGTGTGGCTTCCGAGAAGACCAGAAATCCAAGATTCGTTTGACCAAAATATATCAGAGTTTTCTGAAAAATAGAATCAAAACCTTGGATTGATGGCAGGTAATTGGCTAGAAGAGTATATGCACGGTGGTACACATGGGTGCTTTTTCTCTAAATTTTTTATCATCTTGTATGATTGTCTGGTGCGATTGACATATCAAAATACAAACTTCCAAGGAGGTTAACCAATTGGCTGGACGCCAGAATTGATCTAGTAGTTGCAGAAGGTAGAAAACAAAGCATCAAGGGTTGTTGAAGTTTGGATCGATAGTATCTTAGAGGTTTATATCACTGATTTCATGGATGATACAACCAAATCCTATAGCGAAGAAGAAATGGAGTTTTTCAACAGACCAAGAGGTAGGTTCCTGTTATCTTTCCAATTGTCTATTAATATGCTCATATGTGAAAAAAGCATACTAAAGATGAACTCCACCGAGTAGAAATATGGTGTGCAGAGGCTATAGGTCATGGAGATGAGGGTTGTATGGAATGATATTGTGTGGATGGATGGAATTTATGAAGATAATATGAGGGAAGTCGAGGAAGGAAGTGGCCTTATGAGAGGAGGAGCAACGTTTCGACAAGAGAAGAGGCAGATGATAGGAGAGAGTCCTACTGCGACCGAGACACAAGGCCGCGAAGGAAGACCACATGGAACAAAGAGACCCTAAATCAATGAAGGAGATGAACAGGATATGCCTGAGATCAAGGAAAGGACAACTGGGAGAAACAACATACCAACACCTCCGTGCACTACAACACACTTAGGAAAAAACACGAGTTCGACACTGTCATGTTTGATGTGTCAACATCACTCTAATAGTAGTGGATCAATGATTATTGGAAGAAGGCCCAGGATGGAGGGTGATGACATGCAGTTACCCTTATTCCATGGAAATTGGACCGAGGATCCCAAGAAATATTGGTTCTTGTGTGAAGCTATGTGGACTATCAAACAAACTACGAATGATAAGGTCAAGAAAGGTCGATTGGAGATGACCCTTTAAGGTCACACGCTAGATTGGTTCATAAAATTTGTACAAGTTCCTATAGGGGATCCAGTGAAAACATTGGCTGAAGTTAGAAAAGGATTGATGGAAGAATTTAGAAAACCAAAATCTGAGGCACAATACATCACAGAACTGAAAGATATTAAGCAGTGTCCAAATAAAACTGTCTGGGATTTTGATCAAAGTTTTAAAACACTAATGGAAAGAGTCAGATTTAATATGAGTGATATTCAGCATAAGGAATGGCTGATCACGATGTTACTATCTCATATCAAAATACCATTGATGCAACAAAAGATTGGGACACAGAGCGAGGTTCTGAAGATTGCAATGAAGTTGGAAGCTTCACCAATTGGTGAGAATGCAATCGGCATGAATCAGATCTAGACATAGCTAAAAAAATTGATGCTCTAGTTGCAAGATATAAGAAAGCAAAAGAGCATCGCGAATAAGTATGGTGTACTCGATGTCATGTAGAGGGACATACCAAGGATAACTTCCCGGATTTCTGAAACTACCTATTTTCGAGAGCACTGAACCCATTAAGTTGTGGTGGTATGCCATAGTGCTATGTTTGTCAAGTTTATGGCATCGACATGAAGATTGTGGATATATATTGAAGATGGTCACGAAGCCAAAAAATATATAATTCACATTATGTTAGTCTGTTGGGCATGAAGATAAGGATTCTCGCGCATATGATCTACTCCAAGACATGACAATGGACATGTACTATGTAAAGGTAGAGGACCATTGAGTAGTACAAGATCCAAAACCACAGATGTAGTTTGTACTACAGCTGCAACTACAACTGCAGTTTGTGCCACAATCACAGTATAATCAGATGCAGATGGCTCCGCAACAACAATTCAATCAACCGCAGTATCAGCAACAAGGAGGATTTCGAGGAGGACGAGGTTGCAGACCAGTGAAATGTTATAATTACGAAGTATTGGGGAATTATCAGAGAGATTCCCCACAATTTTGAGCGCAGTGTACATATTGTATCACTATTAATCACACTATTGAGAACTGTCCACAACTGATCGCGAAGTGGTAGGAAGGAAATATTCCTCAGTTGCAGAACCATAATCAATTGTAGAATCATAATTAGTTTCAAATCCATAATCAAATTCAGAATCAGAACTAGAACACAAATCAGAATGTGAATAAACCTATGAATCCACCGCTGAACCAGAATCAGGGACCAACTATTGTGGCGATCTCAGGAGAACCAAGAACCAAGATGCTGATGTTGCTATCATTAGTTGTGGAGATGCGACGACGGGGGATGATGGCCTGCGTCCACAAATTTGGCTAGCTGGGAAGAAGAAGGTGCATTTTGATATCAACACTGAAAGAGACACATTCTTTGAAGCACACGATGCGATAGGAAGAAATCCTGGTAAGTTACCTATTTATGAAATTCCAGCTGCTTTTGATTCAAGTTCGGTAGCAGGACCATTGCAACAACATGGTACCTTACAAAAATTCTTTGAAAGTTTCTTGTCTATGGAAAAATATCTTTATGCTCTTTCCAAGCTTGAGATTCTGTTGCATCGACCGGCCAAGGGACAGAAAGAGTCCCCGGTGAGCACTTTACATAAGAAAAATACAGGAAAGGAGATGCACATGAATATTTTGATTGGAGAGTATGGGTTAGATTCAACCATTTTGGATCTAAGCTCAGACATTAATATTCTAACACGACAGACATGGTAAAATATGGGGAGCCCACAATTGGTTTGGTCTCTTGTACAACTATGATTGGATAACCATACCAGAGTAACACCGATTGGGCGAGTTCTGCTCCTTGTTGTGGAAGCTGAAGGGATGAATACTTATGCTGATTTTGATCATATTGATGATGTTGATGGTGACATATCCTATCCCACATTACTGGGGATTGGATGAGCCAATGACATATTGGCAGTGATTAATTTTAAGAAGCATGTGATGACCTTCAAAAATAAAGACATCAGAGTCATAGCTCCGATGGATCCAACTAAAGGGATAAGGTATGTTGAACTAGTGAAGGATGAAGCTGTAAAAGGATGGGATCATGCATATAACATCTCATAGGACTACATCCATCTGACTATCGACAGGGAACTTGGTTTGTGCAGCTCTAGCTCTACGTCTTCCAACTCTGATGATGCATTAGATAACTAGAATAATTGCATGCATGAGGTATCGCTAAGGAAGTGTGGCCTAATTACTCATTCATTGTGCCAAGTCATGATTGAGACAGTTGAATTACTAGTATATGAAGGAATAACCAAGTTGTTTGAATTTCTATAGGCATTTGAGGATAAGGTTTCAGAACCACAACGGTTGCTGGTGTTGGAGGAAGCACTGAAGGATACTCTAGCACGTTGGTAGGCGAACCATAAGAAGTTGATCAATGGATAGTCGCAATGTCAAATATTGATGATAGTTCCCTTTGGTGATGTACAAGAGTACCATGCTGGAGGTTACGATGGGAGGAATAACCCTGGTGATCATCTGATCAAGTGTCATACATTGTGGGAATCATGACCAAATGATGAGTGGGTCCATGCTTTCATCCACACACTAGAAGAAATGCCATGGTCATGGTATATATTATCTGAGTTGCATAGAGAGATTACTGCTTGGGAAGAGTTAATGGTTCACTTCACTCATACCTTCAGTTTCACGGATACCAATCCAGTTATTCATGATGCACTGCAACACATCCACAATGTTGTTCTAAAGGTAGTTCCAATCACATATCCCATGGATCTGCACGATAAATTTCCAATGCAGTCGATGATGGAATGCTATAATGTGATTGGAGGACCTGAGGATGGTGATGATCTGCGAAACATCAATATTATGAAAAAAAAGGGAGTCGGGATGTCACATCACATGACATACCGACTGATCCTATGAATTAACCATTGAAAATTATGAAGTTCAACATTGGGACAGAGGAAAACCCAAAGTTTGCGAATGTTGGGGACTATTGGGATGAGGAGACCATGGAAAACATCACAGATCCGTTGCATGAATTCCAATATTTGTTTCCTGCAAAATTTTATGAGATGAAAGGACTATTGGGAGACCTAGGAGAGATGAATATTCCATTGAAAATTGATGCAAAACTAGTAAATAAGAGGTCATGTCGCTTGAAACCACGATACAAGGAGAGGGTCAGAGTTGATCTCAATAGAATGCTAGATGCCAGAATAATTGAGCCACTTGACAAATCAGTCTTATGGTGGTCCAAGATAAGAATACATGTGAGGTTCGGATTTGTGTCGACCTTAGAAAATTGATTTATGCATGTGTGCATGATCCATTTTTGGCGCCATTCACTGATGGGGTCTTAGAAGGAGTGGGTGGTCAAGAAATTTATTCCTTCATGGATGGATTTTCTGGCTGTCACCAGATTAGGATCGCAAAAGAGGATCGACACAAGAAAAAATTCGTTACTGAATGGGGTTGTTTGCAGTACACTGTGATGCCGTTTGGATTGAATAATGCACCTACGATATTCTCCAGGGTTGTTGTCACTGAATTTAAGGATTTTATTAATAATTTTTCGTAAGTTTATATGGATGACTTGAAATTTTATGGATTGATCAAGGACTACTTGGGAAACCTACAAATGATGCTAGAGTGCTGTCGACAGCATCATATTGGAATAAACTCAAAGAAGTGCATTTTCTGTGCACCTTTTGGGATGTTGTTGGGACACATTGTTTGCAAGAAAGGACTATTGTTTGACCCAAAAATTATTGCACTGATTTTGAGATTTCCACCGCCTACGAATGTGAAACAACTTAGAGCGACAATGGGGCACATAGGATACTACCACAAGTTCATCCCTGGTTATGCTGTGATCACGGCTCCTATGGAGAGGTTTGTAAAGAAGGATGTGGTATTTGTATGGATTCAGGAGTGTGAGATAAGTTTTGAGACACTAAAGGTGAAGATGAATTTTGCACCTGTACTAGTTTTTCCTAATCGGAATAAAGAGTTCCATGTCCATGTGGATGCCTGATCTATTGCACTAGGAGTGGTGCTGGTGCAACTAGGGGAAGGATATCTTGCTCACCTGATTTATTTTTCTAGTTTTAGAATAATCAACCCATAGTTACCTAAATTAGACATTAATTTAACTATTTTTGTCTTATTACCTAGTTTCCTAGATTCCATTCTGTGCTTGTTTCCTTCTACACATCCTAGAAGTCAACACATACTAAAACTGAGTCATGGAGTGCTTGGGAAACATCTTGGAAACCCAATTTATCATTTCTTCTTTATTACAGATCCTCCAAAGTGCATATCTTCTTTTTCTGAAAAGATGCATGCTTTATTCGGATTTAAGGCAAAAGGAAAAGCTAGACTAGGTGTAGTTGACTTGTTTTTTATCACATCATCCTCCCTCCTTTTCTCCAAATAAAAAAATGTATGAGTTTTATTTCCATCCCTCTTTATCTTTCCCACTTGAATTGGAAAATTCATGACCATCTTCATATATTTGGAAACTACTTTATGGACCTATGGGGGATTTGACTAGATTTGGTAAGCTTGCTTTTTGACTATTTCGAATGGAATATTTATGCATTTGATTCTCTCATGTAATGATATATTTTAGCAGCCTATTAATTCACAAGGTTGGATATTGTACACTTATTCAATACAGATTAGTGTTATGCTCCAATTTCAGTCTCCTTTGGTGTTAATTTTGCATGTTTCATTAGCAATTTTGTGAGTGTAATTGTTCTATATATTGGGTTCAATTTCCACATGGTATCAAAGTCTTTGTATATCAATTTATATCCTTCCAAATTGTTATTTCAGGTTCAACATCATTAACTAGGAGCACATTCTGCTGACCGGAGGGCACAGTTTCTGAGCTATAGACCAATCTCAGAAGATCATCTTGACTCCATTCAATTTCTTTGTGTGGAAAGCTGAGATGGAGATATTATTGAGAGATAAAGGTCTCTACAGGGTGACTATGGAAACTGAGGCAGATCCTAATGCAGCTGTAGGGAAAATTAAATGGCACAACAGGAGGGATGAGGGCTATGGTCTTTTGTGTCTGAGCATTTCAAGAGACCTCCTCTTCCATCTTGATGGATTGACATCACCTAATGAAGTGTGGGAGAAGCTAGAAGATATTTTTGGAAATACAGATGAGATGAGAGGACATCAAATCGAAAATGAGCTGATCTCCTTGAGTCCCAGTAGCTTCGAATCATTGCAACTCTACTTTTCCAAGTTTAATGCCCTTGTTTTGTAGTTGAAACAATGTGGGATCGAAAAGAAGGAAGAGCAGCTAGTATTGGCCATAATCTCTAAGCTTGGTCCTAACTATTCAGTGTTTTTTTTGACCTTCCATGCCACCAAGTTGACAACTCAATCTTCAAAAGATGCCTAAGCTTGCAGAGTTCATGGAATCCCTCACACAAGAGCAAGATAAGCTGGTGATGATGGGAACCATCAAACCTTCCAAAGACCAAGATTTGGTTGCTGGAGATTCAAGAGTGGATTTAAAAAGCAAGAAAAAATCTAAAAATACACCTGAGAAAAAGAGAGACAAATCTAAGTCTCAAGAGGAGCCCCAAGGTTCCAAAAAGAATTCCCAGAAGAAGAAGAACAAAGGAGAAATGAGCAAGTGCGCATACTGCAGTAAGGGCTATCATCTTGAGAGCTCTTGTATGAAGAAGCAAATTGACATGCAATTGACCCAACTCCTAGAGAATAATAACATCTCCCTTCATGATTGCTCAAAGAAGAAGGAAGGAGAATCAAATTCAAAAGACAGAGAGAGAGTACATGTCTTGGTTGCTAGCACATCAAGATCACCTAGCTTCATCATAGATTCTGGAGCTTCTAGACACATGGTTTTGAAAAAAGAGACATTCTCTTCTCTTGACATGTCAAGTCTGAGTTCATTAAGTATTGTAAAGATGTAGGTATTCATATGCAGCATTCAATCCCTTACACACCAAAGTAAAATGGTGTTGTTGAGAGAAAGAACAGATCACTGAAGGAGATGGAAACCTGCATGATGGAGGCTAAGAATTTTCCACCAAAGTTTTGGGACGAGGCTATAAAATATGCATCCTGAATAGAGAATAGGGTGCCTCATAATAATTTTTATGGTATGACTCCTTTTGAAGCTTGGAGTGGGCACAAGCTAGATGTGACTCATTTCAGGATTTTTGGCTCAAAGGCTTGGGCTAGAATTCCAACTGAAAAGAGGAAGGATTTGCAACCCAAAAGCCAAGAGTGCCTATTTGTTGGGTATTCTAAAGATTCAAAAGGGTACAAGATGATCAACTTGAGCACTAACAAATCTTTCATTGAAAGAAATGTTCAGTTCCAAGAAGAGCCTTTAGTAGCTATTGAAGTTGGAGAGTCTTCTTCACCACCAGATCCATTGATTGTAAGTGGAAAGAATAATGAGTTTGTTGATTCTGATATGTTTGATAATGATGATTTGATTTCATATCCTAACATTCCTACATGACTGGAATGGGCAGCAAAGACCATTCATACAGCTAGGGAACTAGCTGGAAATCCTAATGACACTAGGAGGAGTAGATATCAATTTGAGAGTGCCCTTTGTGTGAAAGATCCTCTATTTGCCGAGAAGCACTATCTGATGGTTGAATAATATCCACATACACATGAATATGTAGCACATGATCCAAGATGGAAAACATCCATGACAAAAGAATTCATCTCGCTCCAAAAGAACAACACTTGGGAACTGGTTGATCTTCCCCCAGGGAAGAAGCTAGTTCAATGGAAGTGGCTTTTCAAGACTAAGTTTGCTGATGATGGTTCAACTTTGAAATATAAGGAAATATTGGTAGCCAAGGGCTACTCACAAGTACATGGTATTAACTACAATGAAACCTTTGCACTAGTGGCAAAGATGGACTCCATAAGGCTAGCTCTAGCCATTGCAGCTTCGAAGCAGTGGGAAGTGCATCACATGGATGTGAAGTGTGCTTTCCTAAATGGAGATATCATTGAGGAGATTTACATGCAGAAACCTGAAGGGTTTGTTTCTAATCCATATTTAGTGTGCAGGTTAAAGAAATCATTATATGGGCTCAAGCAAGTCCCTAGGGCTTGGTATGCCAAGATTGATGGATTTTTTCTATCACTGAGTTTTGTTCGATGAAAGTATGATCCTAATATCTATTTGAAGATGATTCATGGTTATTTGATGATTATTGTCTTATATGTGGATGACCTTCTGATTACAGGAAGTTCAAAGAAAGAGATTGCCTCCTTGAAGGATGCAATGAACCATGCATTTTCTATGACAGATTTGGGATTGTTGAGCCAATTATTGGGTCTCAAAATTGCTCAATCCCAACATGGAATCAAAGTACATCAGTCCAGGTATGCTTTGGATTTTATAAACAAGTTCAACATGAAATATTGCAAGCCAAGAAAGACTCCCTTCCTTTCAAGAGTTAAGCTTGAAGAAGCAGGTTCTTCTCCTATGGTAAATAATACACTGTATAGGCAGTTGATTGGGTGTTTGTTTTATCCTACACACACTCGAACTAATATATATTATGCAGTTAGTGTGGCTTCAAGATACATGGATCAGCCTCATGAGATTCACTGGAGAGAAGCTAAAAGGATCCTAAACTTTGTTCAAGGAACAAGAAATCATGGGATCTTCTACAAAGAAAAATATGATCTTGATTTGATTGGGTTTACTGACAGTGATTGGGGAGGTGACAACACAGATTGAAAGTATACATCAAGATATGTGTTGATTCTTGTAGAAGGACCAATCAGCTGGTAAAGCAAGAAGTAGAGTGTCATAGCACTCTCATCTACAGAAGCAGAGTATAGAGGAGTTGTAAATGTAGCAGCTCAATGTTTGTGGTTGCAGGGGATACTTGGAGAATGTGGCTTAGAATCAAAGTTTTCAACCGTTATCTACTGTGATAATCATAGCACCATTCAAATCTGCAATGATCCAGTTCAGAGACAACTAACTAAGCACATTAATATCCATATGCACTACATCAGATAACTTGTGCATGATGGTACCATTGATCTACTCTTCTGTGCATCTTCAAAACAAGTAGCAGACATCTTCACCAAAGTTTTTTGTGAGAATACCTTCAGCAATCTCAAATCACTACTGGGGATTTCTGATCATGTTGTGAAGCATGATTGATGACAAGATTTCAAAATTTTCTTTTTCCTGTCCATGTTTAAGGGAGGATTTTCCCACTGGGTTTTTGCCTCTTTCCTTGGTTGTATGGACAAGCAGTATGTAAAGGGTGACTAAGCCTTGTTTATAGGCCCTATAGTTTTCTGATACTTACTCATAAAGTCAGGCTTAAGGGGGGGTGTTAGAATAATCAACCCATAGTTACCTACATTAGACATTAATTTAATTATTTTTGTCTTATTACCTACTTTCCTAGATTCCATTCTATGCTAGTTTCCTTCTACACATTCTAGAAGTCAAAACATGATAAAACTGAGTCATGGAGCACTTGGGAAACATCCTGGAAACCCAATTTAACATGTCTGCTTTATTCCATATCCTCCAAAGTGCATATCTATTTTTTCTGAAAAGCTGTCTGATTTATTGTGATTTAAGGCAAAAGAAAAAGGTATACTAGGTGTTGTTGACTTATTTTTTTCCCACATCATCCTCCCTCCTTTTCTACAAATAAAAGCATGTATGAGTTGTATTTGCATCCCTCTTTATATTTCCCACTTGAATTAGCAAATTCGTGAGCATCTTCATATATTTGGAAATTGCTTTATGCACCTATGGGGGATTTGACTAGATTTGGTAAGCCTGCTTTTTTACTATTTCGAATGGCATATTTATGCATTCTATTCTCTCATGTAATGATATATTTCAATATCCTATTACTTCACAAATTTGTCTATTGTACGCTTATTCAATACAGATTACTGTTATGCTCCAATTTCAGTCTCCTTTGGTGTTAATTTTGCATGTTTGATTAGCAATTTTGTGAGTGTAATTGTTCTATCTCTTGGGTTCAACTTCCACATCTAGTAGAAATATACTGTCTATGAAAAAAAATTATACTACCATGGAGAGGGAAGGTCTGGTGATGATATATGCACTAAATAAATTTCTCCACTATCTATTGGGAGGTAATTTCAAGATGTTCACGGACCATTCTGCTTTGAAATACGTGGTCAATAAGCCTGTGTTAGGGGGGAATAAATTTCGTTGGATACTTATTTTTTAGGAGTTTGATTTTGAGATAATTGTGAAGCCAGGTTGGTTGAATGCGGGCCCAGATCACTTTCCACGGATTGAGACAGACGAAAACCCAACAAGGATTGATGATGGGTTGCCAGATGCACAACTATTCAGGTTCACATGGTTGATGAATATTATGAACAAATAGTTCAGTTTTTGGAGAAATTCATAGCACCAACGGAGCTTTTTAAAATTCATATGAAGAATTTGGTTGTCAAAGCCACGGATTTCAAGCTGTTCGCCTTAAAAATCTATAAGCTTGAACCAGATGAAATATTACGATGATGTGTCCTACTACATGAACAAGGGAATATATTGGAAAAGGAACATGTGGGAGTTTTCAGTGGACACTATGGAGGTCTCTCTACTTCTAGGAAGGTGCTCCGCATAGGGATTTGGTGCCCGACCCTCCATAATGACGCAACAAACTCTGGACGGACTTGTGATGTCTTTCAAAGAACTGGAAAACCATTAAGGAGGGATGAGATGCTATTGGTACCTCAAGTAACATTGAAACCATTTAATAAATGGGTTGTGGACTTTGTGGGACTGATTCACCCACCTGGGAAGAGTACTGGTACGTGATACATCATTACATAGAAAGACTATTTGACCAGATGGGAGGAGGCCACACCTGTTGTATATTGCACTGCTGCGACAACAACAAGGTTCATGTTTAACAACATTGTTACTTGATTTGGGTGCCCAAGGATATTGATGAGCGACCAAGGGAGTCACTTTATCAATCGCATAGTGAGTGCATTAATTGAGGAGCTTTAGATAAAACATAGGAAGAGTACCCCATATCATTCACAAGCAAATGGGACAGTGGAGGAATTCAACAAGGTGTTGGAGCATGTTCTCACAAAGTTATGTAGTGCAAACCGTGATGAATGGGATTTGAATATTCCAGCAGTCTTGTGGGAATATCACACCACTTGTAAGATATTGACAGAACATACTCCATTCAAATTGGTGTATGGGAAAGAGGCAGTCATGCCGATGGAGTACATTGCTCCAATTCTACGCATAGCATCAATGAACGGAATGGATGATGAAGAATCACTAGAAGAATGCTTGGTACAACTCAATGAAGAAAGCTTTGTCACAGGTTTTCACCAGCACTTTGAGAAGGACTGAAAAAAGGATTGGCATGATCAACATATTAACCACAAACAATTTTAGCAAGGAGACCTAGTATTGATGTATTCCAACAAGTTTGTGAAACAACCAGGTAAGTTACAGATGCATTGGCTAGGTCCATATCTCATGAATTCCATTTCTTCAGGAGGTATAGTACAACTAAAATAGTTATATGGAACAATGCTGCCAAATCTATTTAATGGTAGCAGGTTGAAGCCCTACAAGAAAGGCCCAGATCCACGTGATGCTTGAGGCACTGCATGATGAAAAAAAACATCTCCTTGTTTCTGCATGAGATGCTAGTTGGGAGAATGGTGCACCAAGAGGAAGGGAATGTGTAAGTAGAGGAGTTAGTATCACATTTAGGATGTTATGTCATGATAGTTGCAGGGCCATGATAAAGTCAAATCGACAATAAATTCAACAATTAAGACAGATATCCGAAGGTGCTCTCGGATGAGACGCGTCTTAACGATGGTTCTGAATGTTGGATTGACAAGATTGCCGACAAATTCAGGAAATTAATTCATGATTTGGTCATGATGAGTATATGATCGACTCGGTGTTATAATAAGGGGTCGAACACGGTGGAAATTCACCATTGTGCAAAGTGTGAATTGTCAATAGAGTTGTAGAGCGAGTTGCATTGAATTAAGTTGTGGAGATTGAGCGAGTTGCATTGAGTTAAGTTGTGGATATTGAGCAAGTTGTAGAGTGAGGTAAGGTTGAGTTCCAATTGAGAATTATGGGGCATTGGTGCGACATGCTGCTTGAGCAAGTCCCATTTGTTATTTCTAGCGAGAGGGATTCATACCGAGTTGTCGGAGTCACTATTGAAGAAGAAGTTGCAAAAATGGTGGTGGGATCCTCATTGGTTCCAAAGAAGAAGAGAAGGGAACAACAACCAAGCTCCTTGGTGCAGAATAAGTGGTAGACTAGAACGTTTATGCAGGCACAAGATGAGGAACCTGAGTAGACAGGTCCATCGACTTCAAGGGCCACAAAATCATCATCCCACATAGGGGTTTTTGTTGCAGATATCCCTGGGTATGTGCCTCCCACATGGCCCAATGCGAAGTCCAATAAGATGACAAAGAACCAAAAATACCCAGTGAAAATGCTGGCGATTCAACAAGGAATAGTATGCACCATGTATATCATGCCCACGCTGATGCGAATGGAGTATGATGATCACGATATGCTCACATCGACCGAGATCACGAAGGGTCCCTATGTACCCATGGTAGTGGAAGGAAGCGGCTCAATATTATGCATTCCACAAGACTGGGAGCGACGTTTGTAGAAATACAGGTTGTTGGATCTCATCAACATGTCGCACATTGTGCGGTTGAATGAAGCAAATGCATGTACGAAGTATCTCTTGGTGTGCTTCCATGGCGGGATTTTGTCGCTGGACTGGCCGGTCGCAGTCACCATGGTGATCATTTTAGAAATCATATGGTTTTCCAAGGACAAGCCTAACCCTTAACAATATGTAAAGGGGAAAGACAATGATAAGAGATTGGCCGCATGACTGAAGAAGAAATATGACTTACAATGTGATGGATGGGCATACCACATCGACAACATAAATGATTCGATTGTCCATATTGGAGAAAGAATTTTGGCTAGTAAGATAGTGAGGATGAACTGAACCAGTTTAATTTAGGGGTTATTGTATGCTCAGAGCAGTGTGTGCAAGGCGTATAGATGAACTGGTTGATGTTCTTAATGAACTAGTTGAAAGAGGATGCATTATCATTTTAGGAAGGGAAAGGACCGTACATGTACAGTTGGATGATGACTTTGATTGCACTCGTGGCTTGGATGGAGCTAGATGATTATCAAGAAATGGATCTGGATGTAGTCAAGGTTTGCAAGGGAGCATGCTACCAGAACCTCTGGTGGGTGAAGAAAGTTGGACAACTTAAGGACTATGCTGTTCAGTTCGGGATCTATTGGAAAGCGTTGCAGGCTGCAGCTGTGAAAGTTATATGACTATCCAAGGAGGCTATGAATAAATTCCAATGGATTGCTCAGTTTACAATTGGCTCACACGCCATTCATGTGCAAGAATAGCATGACCTGGATAAGCAATGGTTTCCGACACCATATAAGTTGCCTGATGCGGAGTTGGAGACAATTGTCTATGATTGGCCTGCAGCATGGAGAGAACCTCTCAGCCTAGAGGAAGTGTCAAAGGCTCCACCAGTAGATGGGCCAGCTGATCCTGTACCTGCACCTGACCAATAGAGAAACCATGATTTAGATGAAGAGTCATTTTGGAACCCCACAGACTCAGAAGCATAGAGAGAATTTGAATATTCAAGAACGAAGAAGTGACAAGAGTAGGGTGGGAAAACTGGCGCAACCCCGGGGATTGAGGTGTAGTTAAACCAAATCATTGCATCCATTACAATCGCAACATATGTGGAAGATAAAGAGATGAAGAAACAAGAAATGGAAGGATCTGGCGAAGTAAAAAATTGCCTTGATTCTTTAGTTGATACAGTATGCAAGAAGGAACCATATGCAGCAATTATGCAGAACCTTGGATCGATCAGCACTGGGACATGGATTAGGAATGTGCAAATTTCACCACATGTGATCGAGACCAACAATGAGGATCTCAACACCTTACTGTGACAATTACAAGAACTTTCCATACACATCAATGGGATGTTGACACAGACATTGGTGCACATGAAGAGGGTCACCAATTAGGAGTTGGAAGATAGGGAGAAAATTATCAGTGATCGATTCTCGCGGTCGCAGGAGAAATAGGAGCAAGCACGTAAATATATTGAAGCATTGAAGAAAGAACAAGAGCGACTGATGGAAGAGAATGGCAAGGCAATTGACGAGCTGAAAATGAAGTAGGATTGATTGGTGGTCGAGAAAGCGCATATCTGGGACAACAGATCGCGGATGGAAGAGGAAGTTTCTGATGCCTGTCAGCACATATTCGAGAGCACGATGAAGCTAAATGCGGAGGAAAAATCAGCATGGCTTGGGGTATCCATTACACAGTCACAGCGTGATAATGCAGACTTATAGGAACTAGTACATCTAGACACACCACTGGAACAATTAGCGGAGAGGAAAAGTGCCATAGAATACTTGGCAGCACAACTAGAGGATATGGAGCAAGAAGGAAAAAAAAGTAACTAACACAACTATGCCATCTTGGGGCAGTGTAGTCCAGGACGAGCAATTGGAGAAGTTAACCACATAGTTGCAGGAGGTCGAGGGGTAGTTCGAAACATTGAAGAAATCGCTGAGAGAAATCTTGCCAGTTGTTCAGATCACCAAGTATGCAAATCTGAAGGAGTTGCAGCAGTGTGTTGTAAGGGCATGAGAGTGTCAACAGAGGAATAGTACACAGTTGGATGAGCTCCAAGACATTGGACCATAACTTCCATTCAAGGCAGTTTCTGCACTGCAGGAAGTTCAAGAAGGAAAAAATGATGTTGTAGGAAAGATCATTGAGCATCCATTAGCGCATGATTTAGCAGGAATCTGGGATATTACTGAGAAGGTCAAAGAGAGGTCAGGGAGATCACTCAGTAGTACGAGGAATTCAAGCAAAATATCAGTGAATAAACCATGTCCAGCTAAAATGGATCAAGGGTGATCCACAATATTGTGTTGCACGCCTGTTGGCAGGAATTTTTGGGGTAAGTTAGATGTGCAACATCACAGGTGCTGTGCAAGGTCAAATATGTCGGGAAAGGTAGAAAACGGCCCACAATTCAAAATTAAAATATGTTTGTATTATGGTCATATTTTATAGATTTGGACTGCATTATGTTGATTGTTGTCATTATTTTGTAGTTTCGGTGAAGAATTAGTTAGGAGGTTGGTTAAGTGAACCATCAATGTAAAGGTGCAAGCCTATAAGTAGATGTAGGATTGAAAGTGTTATGAGGACTTAGGGGATTCTTAGTGACTTATTCGGTTGGGTTTTATCTGCAGATACTTTTGAGCTTTGGTGAATGTTGATCTTTGTATGTGATCTAAAGAAATTTTTTGGAGAATCTATTTTTTGTTGCTAAGATTAATATGACATGACGAATATTGAGTGAAATCATTGTGTCTCTTCTTGTTTTCTTGTCTTCCACTTTTCTGCGATTTGAATGTGAATGCAATGTGTATCTGTGAAATGGACCTGTGAATGATGTGATGTTTCTCTACTTTAAATGATGATATACTGTTAGATCTTCTCACACACCGATGTTTGCTGTGATTTATTTATGTTAAAACGATCTATAGTGAATGATGACATGAATCTGTTAATGCATAATCTCAATGGTTAGATATGTGGAATAATTCTCCACATGGTCCTCCTTCATATTTTAGACACTGGTTTCAACATCTCTCCCTCAAAAATCTCGGGTGAGACTTCATCTGCTCTGGAGATATTGCAGGGCGGGGTAAAACCTATTTGGGCTAGTGCTTAGGAAGATCGCGGTGGTTTGGATGCCGATAGAGAGAGAACCCCTATCGACTGAGTTTTTGTTAACAAAAGGCAGGTAGTAGGAGTATCCCGTGCATGCGTTCATTTGTTCATATGGATGGCTAATGCCGTCATTTGTTTCCAATGATTATCACCCTGGTTCGCAGGCTTAGAGGCCTTGATATACATTTTGTATAAATCGTGTAGTGTTTTTTGGTGGATGAAATCCCCAATTTTGTACCATGAAATTATGTATTATGACACAATTTTTGGACTATATTTTGAAATGAAAAAGCTTAGAGTGATTGGTTTATTATATTTACATGTGTGAATGTGATGTGAATGCTTCATTGTCTGTGTATCAAATGCCAATCTAACATGTAATTTGCATAATAATTAGCAACATGATTGTAGATCCCAGGAATGTGAATGTATGTAATGTGTTCAAATTTTCATTCTAATAACTTTACCCATAAGAATATTCATAATAGGGTCAGATATATGATATGATATATGCCATTAATTGTGATACCACTAGATGTGAGTCAAGATGCACCTCAAGAGATAAGATACCATTAGATATGGCATCGTGTAAAAGTTCAATCATGACACTATATTCAAAAATGTTGTTCGATGATGGCCAGAGAGACACACCTCCTAAAGACACAACTTGAACCTTAGATGCATAAATGACCCAAGCAACCAAAGCCAAGTTCTGGGTGTGGTGGCTTGCATTGTCAACATATCCTACATAAATGGAATACTCCCATGACATCTGTAAGAACAAAGTGAAGCATGTCAACAAACTTAATCACTATAAGAGGACCAAAAGAAAACTACGCAATTGTACAGTAATATACAAAGTATCATCCCTGGTTGAGAATCTAAGCATAGAATTTTTTAAGATAGAGCCCATTTCTAGGCTCCACCAAGGTTGTCCCTTCATAATCCTTTAACTCGTAAGGTTGTCCCACATGGGGTTGAACTTAGCCAACCCTAACGGTTCACTAGGTTGTTGATATAAAAGAACCAAGTCACCTTCACTAAAATTATAGGGACAAATAGACTTATCATACAGATCCTTCATGCGATGTTTATTACTTTCAAGAGCCACTGAGGCATCTTGATGTTTCTCATCAATTGTTCTAGGTGGAACAGACATTCTTCTAACTCAAAAGTCTCTGGTAAGAGTTGTACAAATAGCTTCAAAGAAGGGATTTCACATCAAATTGGCAATATCGACTCCATCCCATGCACTAATTGATACGGAGAAAAAATGGTGGAAGTATTAACTGCGATTCAGTAGGCCCATAAAGAAGGGTACAACATGATGTGCCAATTAGTCTTGCTTTGTGTGATGGTTCTTTGTAGAGTCAACTTAAGTTATTTATTTACTGCTTCAACCTGTCCATTTGCTTGAGGATAATAATAATAGGAATGATCTTGCTTATACCCCAAATTTAAATATAGCTCACCCATCATCTTTTTTTAAAAGTGCCTTCCATGGTTCATGAAAAGCTCTCTCGGGATACCAAACTGAGTAATGATATGATTAAAAATGAAATGTGCAACTACCTCACCATCAAATTTCATAGCGGGAATAGCCTCTGCCCATTTCATAATGTAATATACAACCACTATGATCTAATGATGGCCCCCAGCCAAAGTTGGGTTGCAGTCCATAAAGTCTACCCCCCACTTAGTGAGGGGACCAATGGTGATAATCAGGTGTAATGGGGCAGGATGCGAGCACATATTCCATGAAAACACCTGTCAAGGGTGAAACGACTTGACTGCATTAACACAATCCTTAAATATTGACAACCAGTAGTAACCTGCTCTAAGAATTTTTTGAGTTGTAGCAATCCCAGATAAATGACCACCACACGCCCTGCTGTGTCAATCATTCAACATCTTCTCATCTTCGTCATGAGTAAAAAACCAACGTAAAATGGAATCCAGCCCATGGAGATACAAAGTGTCATCGATCATGAGGTAATTCTTAGATAAGTGATGTAACTGTCAACATTCATCCCGTGAGAGGTGAGGGACCTTCACATTCTGTAAATATACTATGATGTCACCATACAAAGGATCATTAGTTGAGACAAGGAAGATATGTTCTTCTACCAAAGAATCATCATGAACTTCATCTTCGTCGAAACTAGGGAGATCTAACATGAGCTTAGCAAAGACTAGTGATTTCTTCGATTTTTCCGAAGAAAACTTGAGATCAAATTCTTGCAAGATCACAATCCATTTATTATACTCCCCCCCTATCATTCGTTTGGTTAGGACAAACTAAAATGAATTTATGTGAGCCACAACTATAGTATGGAGAAGGATTACATAGTTGAAGATAACTTCTCGATAAGAGAATATCAAAGTTTGACATCAATCAAGTTCTCGCTAAGATAATAGAAAACATGCTCTTAGAGCTCATCGTCCTCTTGAACGAAAACCATCCCAATAGTCTCTTGAGATGCGACCACATATGATAGAAAATCAAGGCTATAGTCGGGTGGACTAAGAACAGGGGATGATGCTAAGGATTTATTTAGAGAATCAAAGGACTCTTGGGCTTGCAAATCCCATATGAATGGAGTATCCTTCTTCAAAAGGCGCATAAAGCCCTTGGTCAAATTGGCAAAGTTGACAACAAACAATTGCAAGAAATTGGACATGCCTTGAAGACTCTGAAGGTTTCTAATTGTGCGTGAGGGAGAAAACCAAAGAATTTCCTCAAACTTAATAGGATCGACCCTAATTCCCTCCTTAGAAACGATAAATCCAAATAAGCGACCTACTTTCACACAAAATATGCACTTTTGTGGATTTAACCGAATTTGATATGGTCGACATCTTTCAAAAACCAAGCGTAAATGGCTAGGATGATCCACTCTAGATCATAAATATAAAATTCAATAATACACTTTAGGTCATAAAAAGTGAAGGTCATTTCCCATTGAAAAGTAGCTCCAATGTTTTTAAGGCCGAAAGGATTTTTTTGGTATGCAAATGTACCCCAAGGAAAAATGAAAGTCATTTTATGTTGGTCCTTAGGTTTGATCTGGATCTGATTATACCCTGAAAAAATTTCCATGAACAAAAACACCTCACTTCCCGCACTTTCATCCAATATTTGATCTATGAATGGTATTCGTCTTTCATCTTTCAAGCACAACTTACTCATAGGATGATCACCAGGTGTATGCCTATGTAGATTTTTTGATCCCATAGGCCCAATTACAAACGTTCATGAGTATTCCTGTGAAGTTCAAATATATTTTAATGAAGGGAATGATTTCTTACAACTCTAGGAGTAAGGTCTTCCCTTTACAGTCATCCCCATAACACGCCCATTTTTGGAATCAATCACCTGGTGCATTGAGCTTTAATCATAAGTGAAAAAGGTTATAGTTTTCCATGACAAGATGATTGTATGCCTCATTAAAAAGGATTTCATTCAATATATACTTGAAATATCCCTAGATGACTCTCAACAACACTTTGATGAGGAATCATTCAGTTCTAGATACAAAGAACTAGCCATGGAAGACAAAGATAATTTTATCACGTCTCTGCTACCACCATGAGATGAATTACCCTTAGGGTATCTTCTTTATAGGTTAGAGATATTTTAGGAATTCACCAAAGTGTAAATGTCAATGATATGCTAGGTACTTGAGTATAACCATGACCAATTTGTTGATGATACCATGTTTGCTATGATAATTGCAATGTACCCCTAATTTGGTGATCTTGTTGTCAAGTTATATTTTTCCCTATTCCTTGCCAAAGTGATTCATGACCAGTTGAGTACCTTCTCTACTATCAAATTCTTTAGGTTCCAATACTATTAACTATACGTTACCATCTATGATTTTCCTGGATACTTTTCCAAGCTAGTCCTCGAGTTAGTAAGATTACATCCTGTGAATAAAGGATACCTTGAGTTTGTGAACAGTGTTATGTCTGAAGTATACTCTATCCTATGTGGTATTCTTCCCCCCCATAGAAATTCCTAAATGAAAAAAGTGTTAATCTTTTAAAATTTGTTATACCAAAACAAAAGGAACTCTAAAATAATAACAAGCAAAACAAAACAAAAGAGAACAAAAATATTTATCCCGGGAAACCCTCGTCGGGAAGAAAACCCAGCAAAATTTCCTCTATATAGACTTCAACTGAGTATAGTGTAATACCCAAATAATAAGACTAGATTGCTTCCTCTTCTTCTCCTCTAGATGGACTGTGTCTTCTCACTCTAGCACAACTGCTTGAGTGTTCTACTTGTCCAAATGAGGGAATCACCTCTCCTATTTATACTAATCATATGAGAGGCATAATAACCCAAATGGTCTAACTTTTCCTTGATTCCAGGGTCGACTTTCCTTGGAATACTCAAAAATACATTTTAATAATAATTTTGTAGGTACTACTGACCCGACTTACAACAGAGGTTTTCCCTCATGGATTTACATTACCAAATACAACAATGACATCCCTAATCAGAGGAACAACATCTATGAAAGGGATAATAATAATAATAATAATACAAAATAGAATATCTTCCACAGTTACATTTCTTTAACACTCCATCTTAACAAGGAAGGTATTCTATAATACAACAACATGTATGTACAACTAAATGGTGAATCTATATGTCATAGGAAGTTTTCACAATTACATCAACATCATCATCATCTCTGGAATCATCTCGAGCATCATTTTGGCATCATTTCGAGCATCAACATAATCTTGGACATCATCACTGGTATCATCTCTAACATCATCTCTAGCATCATCTCGAGCATCATCATCTATGGAATCATCTCAAGAATCAACATCTCTAGCATCATCTCGAGAATCATCATCATATTTGGCATTGTATCTCTCATCATCTCGAGCATCATCCTCATCTTGATCAGCATCATCTCTTCAAGCATCAACATAATCTAGATCATCATCTCTTGTACTAAATGCATGAAATCATCTGCAAGTGAATTCAGGACCACTCTCCATAAGAGATTACTATAATCCGTAGGACCATCCTAAGTTGGTAAGTGTAGGACCACTCTCAACAACATAGTATTATTATCTGTGGGACCATCCTAAAAAAGGATATGGTCTTCTGCAAATGAATGCATATCTCATCCACAACAAAATTAAGGACCACTAAACATATGAGAGTACTTTTTTCCGCATGACCATCCTCAGTCGGTAAGTGCTAGGACCTCTCTCAACAAGATATTTTTATTGTCCCCAGGACCATCCTCAAGGACCACTCAACATATAAGAGTACTATTGTTTGTAGGACCATCCTTAGTTGGTAAGTACTAGGACTAATCTCAACAAGAGAGTGTTCTTTTCCACAATACCATCATACAAGTGAATGTAGGATCACACTCTAGAAGAGAGTACTATCGTCTGCAAGACCATCCTCAGCTGGTAAGAGCTAGGACCACTCTCAACAAGAGAGTATTATTGTCTGCAAGACCATTCTACAAGTGAATGGAGGATAAATCTCCAAAAGAGATTACTATCATCTGCAGGACCATCCTCAACTGATAACAGATAGGACCACTCTCAACAAGAGAGTGTTCTTGTTTGTAAGACCATTCTACAACTGAAGAGAGTACTATTGTTTGCAGAACCATCCTCAACCGGTAAGATATAGGACCACTCTCAACAAAAGTGTGTTCTTGTCTCCAAGACCATCCTCAAGGAGGATACTATCATACACAAGTGAATGTCAACCCACATCAACATCCACAAGCACACTGATTAAATCAATTGGCCTTTTTTATAATGGCACGTCACTTCCATCTCATCCTCAATAATAATCTCATCATCACTCCCTCTTTCTACGGATTTCCTTTTGGACCGCACCAAGATTGTCTCAAAAGTGTTCAAACTTTACACGAGACAGAGGCTTAGTCAGAACATCAATAACTTGTTCCTCTGTAGGAACATACTGGACCTTCACAACTCCTCTCTACACCATATCTTGGATGTAATGATACTTTATCTCTATATGATTTGACTTATCATGAAACATCGGGTTCTCTGTTAACTTGATTCAACTCTGGTTTTCACAACAAATGTCAGTTGCATCCATCTCGATTTTGAACAATCCTGCCAATAGTTTGTGAAGCCATACTGCTTCACTATAGGATGAACATATTGCAATGTACTCGGCCTGGGGTGTCTTGAGGGAAATCCTTGTTTTCTTTATGTTAATCCATGAGATCACACCCGATCCCAAACTGAAACAACATCCTGAAGTTTTGTTTCTATCTTTAGCACTTCCTTCCCAATCTGAATCAGTATAGCCAAACAATCTGAACTCACTCTCGGCTGTATATTTGAGGCCATAGTCCAATGTACCTTTTAGGTACATCATCACATGTTTTTTCGCAACTATATGGACATGTATGGCAGGGATGATTTTAGGGGCGAATTATAGCCCATTGGTGAATTTTAAGGGGTGCCCAAAACTAGATGGGCAAATTTTTAATATTAAAATGGTTTTTTTTAATTTAATAAATTAGCCCATATTTTATTTTATATATAATTTGGATTGACTAAATAGCCCGCGCGATTAACCTCTGGAAATTCATAAAAACTAATTTCGCCCATCCGTCTATGGGAAAATCGTGACATTCGCCCCCGATTTCTTCCTTAATGGAGGTGAAATCGCCAAAAATTTACAGTTTTGGAGGATAAATGAAGATGATTCGCCCAAATTTATGGTAGATAGGTTAAAAAATTGGTATTTTGCCCCTATTTATGGATTTTTAGGTAAATTTGTTCTAGTTCGTCCCTGATTTGCAGGCCCTGGATGTTCATGCATTGGGTATGGAGCAACACAAGATTTGGGTCTGCTTCAGGTGAAAACGGATGGCACAGGTCTGCTACATCGATTTCCTGCAAGATTTTTCCTTACAGGGTCAACCAGGAGACTGGGTTCATGATCCGTGGATGGATAAGAAATTGACTTGCCTGGACTATAGAGCAGTTGGAAGTGGATGGTCACAAAGATTGTTGTTCAAAGCTTCCTTTGGATACGGGAAATTTAGGAGGAAGAATGAATGATGAACAAATCTCATTTGTCATTTGATTGCACTTTACCCATTTAAGTTCAGGGACAATGCTCCGTGCAATTCACCCATGCTCAAATTCTCTCACTTCTTTGTGTTTTCCGAACCAAAGTGGTTTCTGCCCAAAATACCCTGTGGGGAATACCCTTTTCAGGACAACATTCACAGTCGATTCAAGGAAAAATACTAATAGATATCGGGCAACGAGGAGATATGGGAGTAGGACAGTGGTGTCGACTATTACCAACAAAGAAGGCAGAGGCAGAAGAGGAAAGGAGCGGAAAGGAGTGTTTCCCATGGTGGGTGTTCAGGAGTTCATTGGAGAGAAGTTCTTCAGAATGGTGGCAGGGGCTACTTCTGCCCCTGTTGGGAAATTCATTGCTTCTCCCCAAACTTTTCTTCATTCTTTGGATCCAAGAGTAAAGCAGGTGATTTTCTGTTTTTTCCATTTGTTGATGTGATTTTCAGTTGGCACAGAATCAATAACAATATTACTCACTTAGGAAATTGCTGTGAGGGTAGTTAAGATCATTAAGGCAATTTAGCTGGACATGACCTTTGTGTTGGATTGTTGATAGATTGTTAGCAATCAGAATTTCGCATCAAAACCATTCAAAATGCTCTTTTCAGAACAACTGAATTTTATAAATGTCAAATATTTCATTTCATGAGAAGATGGATGCAGAAGATGGCCTATATTTTAAATCTTGCCATTAGGTCAACGCTACTTTCCCATTACTTTGTCTATTACAAATCCTTAGTTAAACTATTGACGTTTTCACAGCTTGATAGATTTTGTGTTCCTGTATTGTAGCTGTGTAGAGATGGTGTAAATACTTTCTACACAGCTACAATCCAAAAAAACACAATGGACAAATTCGTACTTCTTTATCTCTTCTCTTCAATTTGGTTTCACTTAATACTTATAAATTCCCTTACGGTCCAGTAGGAGCATCTATTCTAAATTAGAGGAGAGGCATGGAAAAACAGAATAATGTTAGATACAAAAACTACTCGTTTGGTTATAGCCCAGAGGATATTATCAACAATGCTTCTAGAGTGAGGATGTAAGCAGGAGTTAGTGTTGCTTTTGGGAGTGAGTAGATAACTAGGTTATTGCAACAAAAAATAACCACATCTTGATTAGGAAGCATCTTGTACGTGTAATTAATATGGTGTTAGGCTTCCAGGCAGTAATTAAGGAATGGGTCCTTCTCCAAAACAATCCTTCTCGGACCATAGAAGGAATCTCAGGATTTATCTGTTGTAATGTCTTCTTTACATTTAATGTTCAGAATCTCTTCTCTCTTCTCTTTGCTCCTTAACAGACATATACATGATCTCTTGATTTGTGGATCTATAGTGGATCAGAGCTATATAGTATTTCATACAAGAGAAGGTTGCAATTTGTTTGGTAGAGGTACAAAGGATAAACTTCAAGAAAGGTCAAGGTTAGGAATTTCTTGAGTAGTGGTAGAGAGGAGTAGATTTAAGAGAAAGCTTGGTGTTTTGCAAGGATTTTGTTCTTTTGAGATGTGGTAGTGGTGATGCCAACTAAGTAAGAGTTTGAGAAAGTGGTTAACTTGAAAGACAAGGTTGACGCTTTGCAACAAGATTTAGCATAAAGTGCAGAATATGGGGATTGTGATGTTTTAAACATTTCTAATTTTTCTAAGCACGCGG
>LPNX010689495.1:10471-29938 GCA_001517045.1 Pseudotsuga menziesii | reverse complement strand
TATACTTTCTTATTAAGGTCGGTATAGGAAAAATGCTTAAGTCAGAAGGCATGAATTTTGGGATAATTATATTTCCCTAAACCACTACATCTATGTATATGAACATACATGTAAAAGAGAAAATTTTCTAAATAAGAATAAAATAAAGAAAATGACCCTGTTGGGTTGGGCGCATGCTAGACTTAATCACCTGACTAAGAAATTAAGGGATGGGACTGCCCGGCAAAATTTAGGGAAAAATTATTGCCTTAATTTTAGGACAGAAATAGTCACCATAATCTTGGGATTTGTTAGCCCAAAATCCTTTTGACAAATTGCAACGGCAAATTGCTATGCTTGGAAATTCTCGCCGATGAACATGGCCTTATTAAATAAAACAAGTGATATATTTTTGGGGGGAGGCTCTATAGGTTTTGGCGCACGGGCTATGAGTTTTTGACCTCTACAATTTCTGATACAATTTAATTTCTACGCTCCCTGGGGGAAATGGTCTCAGGGGGGAGGTGGGGTGGGGGGTTTCTGTTTATTTATGTTTAAGCAAAAAACTCTGTGTCAAGATCAAGAGTGATCTATGCGTGCTTGAAGGGGGCATTCTCCATCTGAAGGAAGTCGATGAGAATTTCAAGTTGTGGTTGCTAGTGTCCTCTATGTTACAACATGAGAACCCTAATAGCACTGGTAAAAAAATCTGAACTCGTACCTCATTCCAAGGATCTGCGTGGTTTTTGGGTATGTTTATCCTTCCTAGTCATCTGAATGGATAGATTTGTATTTACTGTAAGCATGAGTATGACGTAGAACTTATTTTTTCCTATAGAATATGTATACATTCAAATATATGCGCCCTCCGTTCGCATGTGGGTGCATTGCTAAATGAAACTGAGAGGTAGGAAATGTGATCTATATACAGTTGCCTTTGTTGATAAAGAATTCATTAATTTTTTTCACCTATTTGGAACCGCCCAAGGACCTAGAACCTTAGAATTCATGCCCTACATTTTAAGTAGTAAAATATAATTTATACACCCCTACCAGGTATTTTTTCTTTAAGAAGATGCGATCTACCAAAGAAGGCGAGGTGGAGTTGGGTGATTTCATGTGGGGTTTTGGGACGGCCGGGTTTACCCTAGATCTCCTGGGCCATGCAATTTGCAAAAGGATGAAAAAACACATTTACATTTGCTTTAGTCGAAGCTGTTACTGGTTGTGGTTTCACGGATCAGGTCTTCTAGTCTGTCGTTATTTACATTCCCATTGACCTCACCTTCCAACCAACCAATGAAAGAAGTGTGAAACAAAATTCATACTCTAAAAATAACTCCATTAAATTCCATGCTTACAGCCGCCAAGCAATCGCTTACATGGACAGTGAGCGAGTAGTGTCATCGAAGCAACTAATGGTTGACTCCACGATTTGCAGTGGAAGAGATCCCAAGGGGTTGTGTTAGTTTCTTTAATCTACCAGGCTCATTTTGCCTTCTATTTTTCCCATGACAAATTCCCCTTCCCCAGCACTACAATTTTGTATGCTACTGGTAGCAAAAGGAATTAAATATGTGAATACATCCATTCTTATCCTTTCAATCATGAAGGTGAATACCTGTGTATGAGCGCGACACGGCCTACGTGCTGACCTCTATATTACTGACTTAGGGATAGACTACGTTTTTTATTGATAGATGTCTGAGGGTGTTAAGAATAATGGCCAAGGGAAAGACTACGCTGTTGAATGAAGTCCCTTGCAAGTATCTGGTGAATTAGGTAGAGTATATAGCTCCACCTTTGCAGAGTTCTCTATAAAGCTCGCTGGTTTTATTTTTGTGTGACTGAAATTCTACCTTTCATTTCCAACTGTGTGCTTGGGGATGGAAAATTATAGATGCTAATAATGGTTTGCGATATTTAGTTAAAGATATTTTGGGGTATGTAATAATTATTAAAGAATTCATTTGAAAGCATACAAAATACATAAGTAGTATTTGGGAAAGGGGTCATCCTTTTGATATAGTTTTGAACTAATGCCTTAACCAGTAGTAGTGGAACCTTTGTGTACTAACCACCCACAGCACGTCCCTAGCCCTAATAGGAAAAATCACTTGTTGTAAATAAACAACAAAAGTAAAGGGAGGTTCAAGGCTTGAGTTGAGAACTTGATAATGAACATTCTCTTTATCATGTTGGAATACCAATAATTTTAGAGATGCTCTCAATGAGAGAGTCTGCAAGATAATTTGAACGAAGTAGAGCAACATCAATGTTGCTGATTGTAACCTTTTAAATAATAAAATTTCACAGGAAGTGACCTTTTTGTGGACATAACCCCGGAGATGGGTGAACCACGTACATGGGTGTCTTTTGTTCTTGTGTCTAAATATTGCATTTTTCCCTTGTATTAATTATGTGCTTATAACCTTGTTCTGCATCTTGACGATCTATTTATTTATTAGAAGGATAATCAAGGAAACATTTGGTCGCCTCAATGAATTGTATATATGGTTATTTTCTTTATTGTTCTGTGTATTTAACATTGTTATTACATGTTCATTTTCCTTGTATTGTTCTGGGTACTTTTAGTTTATCAAATACTATAGAGAGATCATTGACACTGTGCTTGGAAGGTTATAAATAAGAATGGAATCAATTTATTAAGGGTTAAAATATCTTGTAAAGTTAAGCCATGAATTCGAGTCAATCTTATTTCTATTTTCGTTTACAAATGATTGACAATGCAGTATCGTCGCTTAATATGATGGTAATTCCATAGCTCTACACCGTTGATGTATATTGATTTATGTTCCTTGTTGTGTCTCGTTATTGTGGGTAAACACTTTCTTTCGTTATTCTGGGTAAGCACTTTTTTATGATGATTTAATATGGTTGAGTGAGTTTCCCATGATGGTTTAAATGCAGAAGAAGATTGTTTTACATAATGGTTAAGATTTATTTATGCTTAAGTTGGAGTAAATGATGAAGTTCTAGTTAGGCCCTGCCTCGTGTACTTTTATGTAAGTTGAGGATTTAGCCTATGTTTTCTAATGGTAATGAGGGTGTGAATAATTCCATAAGAATATTTTCTAAATCCAAAGGAACATTGGTTGTCTAATGTTTATAAGTTTTATAGAGTAGAATGTGGAAAAACAGCTAGAATTATGGATGTTGGACCCTTGTCCATATGTTCACTAATATTCAAAATGTGGATCTTAAAAAGGACTGAAATGGATAAACTGACTTGTTTTCAGAGATGACACATTTTGTCTTGGTAACTAACACCTTTTTGTGATCAACTTACATTATGTTTCATTGTTATCATTCAGGGTCTTAAGGTATTATTTTCAAAGGTATGAGTACTCGTTTGAGGATAATGACTTCGTACATTTTATAAGATAAATATTCTCTTGGTGTATGTTACAAGTGATAAAACTAGAAAGAATGGCTGTGTGTGCATTAAAAGGTTGGAATTATTGAATGCCAACATTAACCTTGTAAATGATTTGTAGTGATCGAGTTAACACCGTTGATTCTTGACATTTCAATGATCAGTTCATAATATGTTTAGTTTGTACCTTTCCATTGTGCGATATTTGATTGAGGATGGTCATTAAAAAAAATATTTAAGTACTTCAAAGAAAACAAAAACGAAACAAAAAAAAAATTACCCCTTTCTCACCCATAATAGAATCGAGGTATAAGAGGTACGTCACAAATTACTTTTCCTTGTCATGCAAGCACATATACAGACAGTTTAATAATTGGGTAGATGGTCTCTCAAAAAGAGCTCTTACTACCAAGGAAGGTGTCTTCTTTCATGAAGAATATAGGGACCATCAGATGGTAGATGCATGGTCCTTTTAGGCCTAATAAGCTTTTGTTTTTTTGTTTTTTTGTTTTTCTGTTATATATTTTTATGATTTGGATCAACATGTTATGTTATATATGTTGGTTGGAGAGAATGGACTATTTTGGAAGCATTTTCACTATTGTGAGATGCTTGGGTTTATTGGGATTCAAGTTTTAGAATGATTTCCATCAGTTTGATGTTTTAAATTGCAGGATTTGGGATAGTCTTTTTAGATGACTCTGGAGAACTTAGAACTGATGAAATTTGTTGTTCAGATTATGTTTTTTTTTTATATAGACAACAACGAGTAAGAGGTATATTTACTGGTCGGTAAAGCAGCTACCGAGCACTTTTACATGGAAAAACTAACGTTTTGACAAATGGAGTATGAATTGTCCTGTTCATTGAGATGAGTTACAATTGAAACATCTACCCTGTTTGACCTCTGCCAAGGATAATGTCTCTTTTCCCCATCCTTCTTTGTTGGCTGCACCAAGGTTTGCAATTCTAGATTGTTTCAGTCCCAACGATCCTTTGATGATTTCCATTATGACTACGCCAGAATCCTTGTCTCTTAGTCTGGCCCAGCCATTATCATCATTGCAACTGAAGAGTGGAATGACGGACACATGCTTCTAAAGCTTCCATGCACCCCTCCACTGAAGCTCCTGGCGCTGAAAAGGAACAAGGGAGCCATCGAATGGGATGATTAACAAAGCTGGTCTCTTTGAGTATCCAGCGAAATCCATGTCTTCTGGATTTGAGAGAGCTTAGCTACTATGGCGCGCGGTTAGAGAAAAACCATGGACTCTTGACTTGTCACAGGTTCTAACCAAAGGGACTGATGGATCAGGTATCTAGTTCAGATTATGTATTGTTAGCTTTCATTCAACCTTTTGATTATCAAGCATCAAGCAACAGAGAGAAAAAATAATATTTTAAATATATCAATATTTATTAAAATTATGAAATATTTTAAATATATCAATATTTTATCAAATTTATGAAATTAATAATTTTTATGTATTTTTTTTTATAACAAAATCTAGTACTGTTATATTGATGAAAGGTTGAACTGAGTTCAACAAATTCTTACAAAAAGAGCATCATTCCAGATAGAGAGAGTCAAAATATGAAACTAGTATACAGTGATCATCATGGGGAAGTTTCTTCTCCAAAATATAAAAATACCTGTACTACTATAGATTTTGACATATTGACAAAAACAAATAGGCAAAAAAGCTGCATAAAAAAGAGTAACTAGAAGATGAAAACATTTTCAAAATGAGTCGCCTCGGAGGGAGCTTCATCGATTTCAAAATCCTCATCAAAAGTATTGTTGAAGTCTGCAAAAGGAGAATCAACAAATTCATCTTCATCCTTGAGCATTTCCTCATCCATGATTTCATTGATATCAGCATCCTGGTCACTACTATCAATCTAAGAATCCTGGAGATCTTTAGTATTATCATCACTTTCTACAGTAGAGCAAATAGGGAAGGGGACAGCCAAGGCTTTATCACTAGAACTAGAAAGGATTTGCAGATGCTAAACACACAGAATTATAGAATTACCATAACCATTACATCCCTCAAGATTCTCTTCTACCTTGGATTTTTTTTCCTCTGACAAGGTCTTCATGAGCTTTAACCAAAACATCCTATCTATCAACTGCCCTGATAATATTTGGTAACTTCTTATCACAGTTCTTAACAACACCATTAACATTATTAAATTTATTTTCCAAGTCAGAACTGATTTGTAAAGATGAGTCAAACTCCTCCATTTTTTTATTCATAACTGGCTGCTGATTTAGGATATGTTGGACATTTTTTCATACCATTAAATTGTTTCTACAAACCACTCATTTCGCTCTGAAAGGTTTGCATGGTAGTATTAACACTTGCAACTTGTTCAAAGAGGTCATTAATTTTCTGAATAATGTCCATTCTTAAAACCCTACTATGAATATCCCCTCCCCAAACCAGAGATATTGTCCTATTATCAGGGTGAATTACAAGTTTCGAATCACAAGAATTCCCAAAGGAGACAAGATTATAACACCATGGACAGAACATCCAAAGGGAAAATCAAACAAAGACAGCTACAATTTCGATACCACAAATGACAATGGTCATCAATCCGGAATAGGAAACCCTCGATGATACTATTTCTCCTACACTGGCTATTAAATGGACCAGTGTCCCAAACTTGGAAGACAAATGCAAAGGCTAGAAAATTGCAGTAGAAAGATAGCTGGGAACTCCAGTTAAACAAATCAACTCCGATAAGGCATCTACTGCCTCGAGCTAAGGAGAATATGGACGAGTTCCTTCCATTACTTGCCACCATTCCAATTTCAGCAATGACCCCAACTTTGGAGACAAACCAAGACAGAATAAAGCAATGAACAATACTGAAGCTTCCCTAAAATAAGTGAAGAAGGTCGAGATGGGAGATATCATTCATGGTCTTTAATGGGCTAACAACTAATTTATTAAGCCAACTTGAGTCACTATCCAAAAAGACCAACAATGAGCAAATGTAAAGGATATTGTCCTTCTGCAATAAATTCAACCACTGCCCACTGACCAAATGTAAAGGATATTGTTCTTATGAAAGGGGAGTAATCTTGGAAACCATAGATTTAATCAAGGTATGCTTATGTGTTTAATAGGACCCTCATTTCCTTTATAACTTCCCCTAGGAAGTCAAGAGGCTTGATTAGCCAAATTATTAAGATCCGTGTGCACATGATAAAAGAAGAGAGAATCAAAGTGAAAGAAAGAACTTAAAATCCTCTTATGAAGACGACCAACAATATGATCCTCAATATCTTTTCTTTGCCTTATTTTTGAAAGGACAAGAAGAGTCTCCTATCACAATCAGAGTGCGAACACCAACTTCAATAGACAACTTCAAACCAAAGTACAAAGCAAATCTTTTGGTTTGATTATTTGTTGTAATCCCCAGTCTGCAAGCACATGCATTGACAATATTTCCTCCAAGGTTGAAAAGAACCCATCCTACACATGCCACTCATTATAATGAATATCTTATTATAATTATTTGATTAGGATATTAAATAGGGATCAAATAACTTATTATAATGAGTATCTTATTAAAATTATTTGACTTCATTATCCTCATTAATCATTATTAATATTATGATATTAAATATCTGGATGCGGGTGCCTGCATGTCTCGTTGACAGTGCATAGTGCCTCGATCTGGGAGCTAGATGCATGTCGGGGCCTTTAAATCCCCACCTCGACCCCCTAGTACTTCAATGCGGGCAGGTGAGGACGTCCCCTCCAGAGTTGGATCAGAGTTGAACATGTACCATCACCATTAATTCTGATTTTTATGGCAGTTGATTTTGAACATGTGAGCATTGGGCTTGTACAATATAATTAGTTAAGGTGCCGAGATATGGACGTGGGAGGGAGCATTATGTGGCTCTTTGTTATGCTCAGTGGTATTTGTCTCTGGTTTTCTTCCTCGGTTCCACTTAGTTGGTTCCCCCAACAACACAAAGGATTGAATTTGGTTTCGGTTTTGTAGCAGTACTGCTCCCCTCGACTGCATAATCCAGCTTTGGTTTCTGCTATGTGGAGGCAAAGAGGAACCCTAAGAAGACGAAGCAATGATTAGGGAAAAATTCAACGCAGCTTAAGTTTGATGGTGGAAGAAGGATACGAAGGAAGAATCTCCATGCCTGTCCAAGTCTTGATCCATGACTGAGAGGCTCGACTGGTTAACAAACATCTACCTGTAGTAGGGGTGGTGGAATAATTAACCACTACTGGCTCATAAAAAATATGATGGCCACTCTTATGGAGGACATGTTGGGCAACTAGAGCTCTGTACGTAACACGGTGCTCTCGGCCAAATCCAAGCTGACAGACTTGGATGACCAACTCAATGGTCTAGATCATTAGAGGAATTTTGAGGTCTAAAATGGGCCTCCTAAGGAAAATAATAAAATAATAGTTAAATGATAAAATAATATTTATTAATTTTGGAGGAAGAAAGAAAAAACTACTTTAATTTTCGACATACCTCCCTGTGTTTTTACTCAAATTTCGATCAGGAGAGCTCGTTGGATGTGGAATTTGATTCTGCATCCAACTAATACCCGCACTCCATATTTTTGACAGACTCGGCTACCCCAAAAATAAGAAATACCTTGATCACGAGGCTTCATTCATCCATCCATCATATGATCTATTAATCCTTCGAACCTTACCTAATTGAAGTTGCTTGCTTTCTCGGTGCGTAATAGTTTATCACCACATAAGTAGGTAGAATTAATGTACTATAATAATATTCATTGATGCAAAGTTTCAATTGATATACAATAAATTAATAAATTAATTCCTATTTAGTAAATAAATTTAGGAAACTATTATATACCAATATTAATTAATAATAGATCGATATTAAATAGATTGTAATATAAGTTATATACAAATATTAATCAATAATAAATATTAAAATTATAATTTAAAAAAGAAAGAGAGATCGATATTCAATAGATTAAGTAGATTTTAAAATAGATAATATATTAAATATTAAAAAAAATATGATAATATTTGAAATGTGAATATGTTTATTTGGGTTTAACATTTAAGAACATGTGTTATTTCATAGCAATTAAGAATATGTTATTTTATAAAAATTATGTTGTATAAATTTACATGAATATTTATTTCAAATAATTAAATAAAATAACATTTTTTTAATTAAAAATAATAATTTAATTAATGTTTTTATTAAAATATGAATAAATTAATTATATAATTAAAATATTGACGACTACTTTTCAAACATTCCAAAATTAATTATATAATCAATATATTGACACCCACACCAACCAAACATCTACCCGCCAACTTTCAAATCAACCATAAATAATTTTTCAAATACCAAACTCCATTGATAAGGAGCAATTTCTTGAAAAAAAAAACTTTAAGAAAGATAACATAAAATTTTGAAACCCATTCTCTTTAATATTCCCCTTGGTCGCCATGCTAGATGCTAGATTGGCCAAGGCATCTGCTTAAGCATTCTATTCATTTCGAATATGAAAGAGTCGGTGGGAGGAGATCAGATAGAGCAAACTGCTTATTCTTTGATGGAGTTGATTTGTAATAGTTTTTTAGTTTTGTTATTTTTTTTTACTGAGATATAATTATAAGAGAATCTTTAATGATAGTGAGAGAGAAAATTCCCTTTGCGACAACATATTGCATTCTCTTTAATATTCCCCTTGGCCATGCTAGATGCTAGATTGGGCAAGGCATCTTCTTAAGCATTCTATTCTCTTGGAATATGAAAGAATCGGTGGGAGGGGATCCGAGAGAGCAAACTGATTATTCTTATATGGAGTTGATTTGCAATAGTCTTTTATTTTTGTTATCCTTTTTTACTGAGATATAATTATAAGAGAATCTTCAATGATAGTGAGAGCTAATGCCCTTGAGGCAACATATTGCAATCCAAAATAAACTTTGTGACAACATATTGCAATGCAAAGTAAAATGTATATGGCTCCATCATGTTATTTGAAGATATGCCAATGGCTCATCTATATAAAACAACTTTGTTTTTGTGTAATTTTATTTTTTCTGGTAATGAAGGCTTAACTGGTTAAATCATCTATACCGGTCTCTTCCAATATTGTTATATATGAGCATTTTAGCTTTTAGCAATTAACAAGAAAGCAAATTTGTTCCAAACTTTTATTTCTAAGAAAAATAATTAAATAAAATTTCTATATTTTATAAAAATAATTAAATAAAATTTCTAAGAAAAAGTAAAAAAGTAAACACATCATTTTTTAATAATTCAATAGCATAAATATTTTTTAAAATTATAAAATAATTAATTTTATTTAAAAAAAAATCGGGTTTAAAGAATTAAAGAAAATTAAAATTAAAAATAATTAAATAAAATTTCTAAAAAAAAGTAAAGAGGTAAATAAATCATCTTTACAAGCCTTTTCCAATATTTTCCAATATTATTATATATGAGCATTTTAGCTTTTAGTGATTAACAAAAAAGCAAAATTGTCTAAAAGTTCAAAACTTTCCATAAATAAGTACTTCAATATTTTATAAAAATAATTAAATAAAATTTCTAAGAAAAAGTAAAGAAGTAAATACTTAATAATTCGTTGTTATAAATATGTTTAAGGTAATTAATAAAATTTCTAAAAAAACTTTAAAAAGTAAATACTTAATAATTCGTTGTTATAAATATTTTTTTAAATTTATAAAATAATTATTTTCATTTAAAAAAATGGGGTTTAAAGAATTAATGATGTTAATAATTGATTGCTATTTTTTAAAATTACAAAACAAACAATTTTATTTAAAAGTAATAAAAATTAAAATAATTAAATAAATTTTCTATGAAAAAGTAAAAAAGAAAATACATCATTTTTTAATAATTTAATGAGATAAATATTTTTTTAAATTAAAAAATAATTAATTTTATTTAAAATAAATAAAATGTAAAATATAAAAAACTCAGGTTTAAAGAATTAAATGATTTTAATAATTCATTGTTATTTTGAGAATTCTAAAATAAATAATTTTATTTAAAAGAAATAAAAAATAAAAATGAAAAGTGTGGAGTGTAAATAATTAACACATTAATCTTTTTAATAATTCAATGCACTAAATATTTTTTTTAAATTAAAAAATAATTTTTTGAATTTTTGAAAATTATAAAATAAATAATTTTATTTAAAAGTAATAAACAATTTAAATGAAAAGTGTTGAGTGTAAAAATTAATATATTAATATTTTTAATAATTAAATGAATTAATTTTTTTTTTAAATTATAAAATAAATTTACTATATTTATATTTTATTAAAATTATGATATTGATGGTGATGATGTGGTTAACAATCAAGAGACCAAGCTTGGTTTTTCAGACCTAAAGAAACGAATTAATTTATTTGTTTTAAAATTGAATATCTATACTTAAAAGAGTTTGGTGAAAAGTATCTCAAGCTCACTTTAATTTTAACAAATTAAAATGTTAAAAATAGATATTATTAAGGACTAAATATAGTAATTAAATTCAATAAAATATTTTTGAAAATTATAAAATAAATTTAGTATATTGATTTTTTTTTGCAAGCTACACAGAAAATTATATTATAGGAGAAAAAATTACAGCAACATACTCATGATTGACAAAGGTTGAAGGAGACTAGGCCTCATTCAGAGCCATTCAAAAAAAAAGACACCCGTCTGTTTGGATGGATACTAATACTGATCAAGATTGTAGAAATTGTTCATGACAGATACGCAGGGAAACTGGGTTGCGTAATCAGCCGAGCCCCGCTAAAACCAGAAAGAGACATAAAGTAAAACTTATATAAAATATAGACAATATCTAAAATCCTCCATGAAGCGAAGCCAGAAGGAAACCTGTTCAGAGCGCACATTAAGCTCAGGGGGGATCTTCGGTGATGGGGCATGCCCATCACTCCTCCTATGATGTAGTGAGGGAGTTTGTGGCCGCCGTTGGTATGAGAGTCAACGGTGGAAGTTGTCTTGCCTGCACCAATGGTGAGTCCTATGTCGTTTGGAGAGGGGTTCCACTGGAGAAGGAACCTAGAATCGTTTAGCCTGAGGCGATTTGCAAGAGTAGCCACTTCCCCCCATATTGGTTAAGGCATGCCCACCCGTTTCACTTCCACTAGCTCCGTCGCTAACACTACCACCCTGTGCTTCTCCTCCCGACTTTTGGACGTTTAAGCTACAAATACTAGTTGTGCCTTTCTAGGAAAAGGTTTTATCCAATTCTGTTAGATGTGCATCAATCTCAGCAATTTTTGTTTTCATAGTATGGACCGCCATCCTTGCCTCGGCCCAGTTGCCGAGCATATCTTTAGCTAAATTACAAAGCGTGTTTTTTAACATCCAGTGATAGTTGAGACGGCTACCATCCTCCCGTGTCGAAAGCTTTCTGTTCAAAACCTTATTTTCCCATGCCTCTACCAGAACCCGAACATGCCCAGAAATGTGTGGTTCATAATCCTCAGGGATGGGGATACTGCTGCTCCTTTGGGATTTAGCTCACCCCGAATTGGCTCACCTAGGGGTACCATGCTGGCGAGACATGGCCGCCAAATTAAGCCTGATACCAATATGCTACGGGATGAAAATGCCTTCACGGGCTTTGGAATGATCTGCACGAGCAATATTAGCAGCAGTAGCAGTAAAACAGTGGTATACCACCCTGAACTCGTGGCTAATGCACCTTTCATCCATTTCATAGTGAGCATGGAACAACTGCATAAAATTCCTGTCAATAAGCATTAAACCGTGCAGACAGGTCTTGAATGAGCTTAGAACGAAGTACCAGATATAGCTCCGCTTGCATGCTCCGACATGACTCGGGAATTATTTTTAGCGTTCAGAGGATCCTGCGTGGATTGACGGCGTTCATGAGCTGGGTGATGGGCGCACATCTTAACATCGTCTAAACCTGGAAGCCAGAGGTCACGCCAAGTGTCGTCAGGGATCGTCGGAAGAGAAACAACGCAGGAGTTATATGTTTTCGGGCACGGGGAGTCATAGCTGGTTGCATGCATCATCGATTGAAGCAAAGGATGCGTGTCGTTAGAGTCAACTGAACCATTGTCTGTGATGTTGACACCCACATCCGGGCGGTTGAGCTTATCCAGCATGTACGTTCATGCTGGATAAGCCACCTGGCGTGGGTCCCTACGTCCTTAGTTGATGGAAATTTTCAAAACTCGACCTGCTCTCGGCAGCCCTGTCCGCCTCCGTCCTGCCACCGCCGTCCTGCTGCCACCGCCACCCGTCGCTGGAAAACGTAAATGCATTAACGTTTTCACCTACCATCTCCAGTTCCGATCGATAAGGTTTTGAAATTTAGATTTTGTTCTTTAACAGTCTAGATTGGGTATATATTTATCACAATCAGCGATAAGCTCAGCCGATTGAGAGAGGGTGATCCCCAGCTGGAATCCTCTGCTGCAGTCTGCGAAATACTTGATCTTGAATCCATCCAAGAAGCGCATGGTTGCATCTGCATTCCAATGTGTTCAGCCAACGCTGATGAGTGGACAAAGCATTTGATCAGATTTTTCGAGCCTGACACTGAAGAATTAAGAGGAGCCGTAACCAGAAAAGGCAAAACAACCGCTTCCTCTGCCCTCGAAAACTACAAGAAAGGGAATCATGGAAATTGCAATGCAGACGAAAAATACAGCCTTGCTTCCTTAACTATATTGCCAAGGTTGACACTCGTATTAATCATGGTTCTAGTAACATTCTGGCTCAAAGTGGATGGATTTTCCACCACTGTGTTCGCTCTAAAGGCAGTGGTAAATTATCTTCCAATGCAAACTTCTACTGTATATTCTCCTCATTCGTTTCTAAGCACAGTCCTTATGCAAACTTTTATGTATTCTCGTGATTCGCTTCTAAGCAGAGCCCTTGTCAAATCAAATGCCAATAACATCAATAACATCAGTGTATGCCAAGTGTTGTTCTTTAGAGATAATCTTCAATGGTGTACAGCCTCTGGCCTTTTAGAGAGTTTAGTGGCCCACATTTGCATTATTAGTTGGATGGTGCTTGTTGCAAGAGAAGGGGGCGCTAACAAATGGTTTCATATGCATTCTATGGCACCCTCTACAGCTAGGGTTGCTGTCATATTGGTAGGCCTTTGCATTGCTTTGGCCATGGATGGTGCTGATTTGAGTTTATATTTGAAAATCCGAAGAATGCCCTGTTTTAAGCGATGCATCAACAGGATAACAACTCTTGCGATTTATGGAACAATTATTTTAGAAATACTTTGCATTATGGGAGATGGATCTATAGTGCTTTGCCTGTAGCGCAATAGCAATTGTTAAAGCTTATGGGAGATGGATCTATAGTGCTTTGCAATGTCGTGAAATTCTTTATGGGCGAGTATTTAGTGACACAAATCAGTGAACATCCATTAAGTGGAGATTCAGAAATCCGTGAACATCCATTAAGTGGAGAACCCCCGTATGGTAGCTGTGGACTGTACATGCAATCTTCTGCGTTTTTGCAGAATGCTATACCAGCTGGAGTTCGAGCTAAGTGGGAGTGGGGGTTCTCATCATGAGATTTAATGGTGATTAACTTTGTCTGGATATATTTATTTCGAAACATTGTTATTATATTTAATTGAATCGGCTTGTATAATAAACGGATAACCAGCATTGTGTGGGTTAACTTCCATGTGTTTTTGTTAACTATGTGTCAAGTGAAATAGGCTGAAGCATGCTGCTGCATAATGTAAAGTATGTGGAAGTTTATATAGTTTGATATGTAAAACTTGTGTGGAATGATTTTGAAAGAGATTTTTTTATATATAAAAAGATGTTTTTTTTTTATTAAAAAATAAAATTAATTTTGTGTGAGTTATATTTAGTATGTGTTTAGATATTATCTCATTTTGGATTTTTTATAGCCAATTAATAAGATTAACTAGAATGTAACAAGTATAAATGTATGGTATCTTATATGTATAAGATTTTTAAATGCATCTTAATTAAGATTTAAATAAGTTTCGTGAAGAATTCACTATTTAATTATTTATAAATCTTTAATTCATTAAAGTTTTATACGTTTTAAGAGTTTTTGTTTTTTGGTTATTAAATAGTATTTGTTTTATGTTTTATAGATATTTATAAGCATCTTGTAATTAGTTTCATGTTTAGTATTTGTTAACAACCATCCATCTCTACAAAACTAAGTGCCTAGTTATATTTATTGGTGTTCACTACAATCTTATATTTAATTTAATTGTAATTGTTTTATTTTATCATATTAAATTTTATATAATAAAATATAAATTTTCTTACGTGTGTATATATATATATATGTGTGTGTGTGTGTGTGAGAGAGAGAGAATTTAAATGAAATTTTTTATTCATAATTATAAGGATAAATATTAATTTTTTTTTGTTTTTTAATTATTATTATTATTTATTTGTATTATTTTTATATAATAAAAATAATAATTATCTTTATTATCCTCTTACTCTATGCTGATGATATTGTTCTTATGGCAAGGTGTCCTTGTGATCTCTATAAGCAAAATAAAAATCATGATTATAAAATCTAAGAAAGACACCTATGCAATTTTTATTTATGATACAAAAATCATGATTACAAAATCTAAGAAAGACACCTATGCAAATTTTATCTATGACAATAGAAATCTAGAGGAAGTGACCTCTTACAAGTATCTCATAATTGATATTCATCACAAGCTCAATTGGAACTATAACATTGACAAAATTATTAATGGAGGGTGGAAAGCTTATTTTGGTCTTGAAAATAACTGTAAATCAATCAATTCAAGATTGACAGAATTCAAAATTGCCGCTCCGTGAGGTTTTTTGCGCACCGGGCCCAAATCCACGAGGTGTCCCTGAACGGTATCTGGAGGTGACCTGCAACTCGCCATAGATCCATTCTCGGGCCTCCGATCGACAAACCGTCGATTCCGTTGGATTCGTGACGTGGGATTTTAGCTAGGGGGAGGGGGGGGGGCTCTCCCTCCTGTCCATTGCTCAGTGCCCTCCGTCTACGGTGGTTTCTGAAGCTATGGTTTCTCATAACTAGAGGCATAATTCAACTTTTAGATCCCTCGGGGTTGAGGACAAATTACTTGATGTATTTCTACATATTATATGGTGTATTTCACCTTTGAGGAGGGTTTTGGAGTAATAATATTTTGTTCAAGGAATTTTCTACATTTTAATAAGAAAGATCTTTGCTTGAGGAGACACCATGTGGAACTTTTGACATGGTCAAACTCTCAAATGAAGAATAAATGTGTGCTTTAATAGGATCTCACGAGTTAGACATATGAGAATTAGCAATGTGGACCTATTCAAGGAATTTTATCCAATCATAAGGGAAATAATAAGGGAGTGCTCCTCCTTAGGAGGAATCTAGGGATTTGTAAAGAAATAGTATTCTATGGGAGAGTTGTTCGAGGTGAACGCTATAAAAGGAGATCGTTCTTATTTGTTCAAGTCATGTTTGGAAGAGGGAATCATCGCATTCATACAACAGCTCAGACTTGGTCAACAAGAGTTTGGATCAGTTTGGATTAGTGGCAACAATATTATACAACCATTATCCTACAAGATCTTTCTTGGGATGTGTGCCCTAGAGGCATGTTCAAACTGATGTAGAGTCTGCTTATTATCTGCTCATGTACAAACACAATCATCTCATTTAGATGATGGATTATTAATTTTTGGGGGGGTTTATTCCTTGAAAGGTTTCCCTGTAAAATTCTTGTGTTCTTGTGCATAATTTGTGGATGATTGTTTATTTTTTGTTGTTGCTACATAACTCAAAATTCTAACTACTAGCGACATACTATACAAGTCTGATAGAAGTTAAAAAAAGAAGACTGTTTCTGTTATTAAATTAAATCCATATTAAAATTTAACAAAACATATCTTGTCAAGTGCCCGTTTGAACTATGATGTTGGAAGAATCTCATCTCTAAGCTTAATCCCATCACTTTAACCTAACTTTTGCAAAATTGTTAACGTGGTTTCAAGTCATCCTTTTTCAATAAAAAGTGCATGGAGAAAAAGAAATCCTATCAATGTGAGGCTGTGTTCATTGACACATTCTGGAAGTTTTAAATGTGAGGCTGTGTTCTTTGAGAAAAATAAATCCTGTCAATGTGAGGCTATGTTCCTTTAATGCTGAGTGATTAGTCATTGGGTGCATGAGGTTTGTTGAATAGTGTTGTTGGTTGTTGATGAAATGTAAAGCATGTATTGCACTTAGTTTTATTAAATTACACTTGAGCATTGACTTAACTTGTAATTTAATGAATCCAAACTCACAATTTTTAATTAGATATATCCAATTCATGTGCAAGTAGTGAGTTCATTGAAACCTTGAAATACATTGTATTGCACTTATATTTATTAAATTACACGAGCAATACCTTTGACTTTAGTGTGCATGTATTGAGATCATTGAAACCTTTAAATATAATAGTTTTTTCTTTTGACATAGTGCATTCATAAGTAATAGATAATCCTCACAAATCAATACAATAGATTGACACAAGAACATGTGGAAACCAAAGAGCAAATTCAAAGTGAAATGTATCATTCATTTATAACTGAAATGTCAATTGTGTACATGTCTCCAAAAGTACATATATATCCAAAAGTAACCAGAAGTACATGTCTCTCCACAACTATCCAAGACTATCCAAGCCACATGTACATGTAGGTGAAATGTCAATGTACATGTCTCCAAAAGTACATGTATCCAAAACTGTCCAAGCCACATGTACACATGTATCGATATGTACATATCCCATAAGACACATCAAAACTCAAGCTTCCTCTTGTTATTTCTTGAGGGTGATCCTGTAGGCACAACTATAGGATCAGTGTGCGTCTCTGGATCCTGCAAATTAAATATCAATTGTTAAATTCAAATAACTATGTACTAATACATTAGCTCAATAAAATACCATATCTAAATTAACTCAAAAATTATGAAAATGTTAATGGACATTGCATGAAACAATTGTTCATTAATGGACATCTCACCTCAGTGATAGGCTGTGACAAAGGGGATTGGGTTTCTTGTGTAGCAGATGGAGCTGTTGGTTGAACATGAATGATGGTCGCATCCATGGTCGAGCCAGAGGGGGCAGGACCTGGTGGTGGTGGTGGCTACAATCACCAAATCTTGAAATAGTTAGAAATGTGCATGAATAAACAATAGACAACAATAACACACTATGTCTATATCATGTTCAAATAGTTGTACCTCTGTGTGACTTGTTGCAATTGTAGATGCAACACTGACTGCTGCATCAACCATCCCTGCAAGGCTTTCAACAGTGAACTCTGGGTCCTGATGCAGTAAACATGCAAATCAAACATTAACAAAATATTTTATGCACTGGATTTCAAGTTAGCCAAGAAATATCATCGAAGGATATACAAATTACCATGGTATCAGTATCTCGATGGTCACGGACAACTTCACTCTTTCTAGGGGTAGGCCGTCTCATATAGACTAGGCCCTTGTTCACATATGGCCTACAAGGAGATACAACTCTAGGAAGTGGTCCAGGTGTTTCGGTACCAACCTATAGTCAACAAGAGTTCATGTAGCTAGACATGGATGATTCAACGGACATAGATGTATTTAAAAAATGACATTTTTTAAATGTTTAAAATGTTTACCTCCATCACTGCTTCCCTCGTGTAGGATCTGGCATCTGCCCAGATATGGATCCTAACTCCATCACTGCTTTCCCCCGTGAAGTATTCGGCATCTGCAAGTTTAATAATTGTAAATATTAGACCGTAGATAACATTAGTGAACTAACATGTACAGTATGTGGAAATTAACAATTTAACAAGTATTAAAAAACTAAAATTTTAAAATGTTTACCTCGGTGTGAGATACGGGATCAATGGATGGAATGTCCTGCCCCTGTGTAGAGTGTGGGACATGATACTCTGGGGCATCGCTTCCACCATAATGCAACAGCTGCAAGTTCACAAAATTAATATATTAGCTCAAACTATACATATGTGTACAAAGAGGAAAATAAATGAAGAATTTATTACAATTAACCATATACATACATCACTCAAAAACCCACTGAAGACAACATCTGACGAAAGACCATAGCATGGAAAACCACACAATGTGCACTCGTGAGGCTCAAAAGTGGACTGGGAATGTGCTGATGGTGCTGCACTAGCAGATGGTGCTGCAGTAGATGGTCCTGCACCAGTGGGTGTTACTGCACCAAAAGATGGTCCTGCACCATGAGGACCTGGTGTATGTACCACACCAGGGACAGATGTCCCATCCTCACCCATATGCTGAACCATAGTGCTGTGGTGAACAACGGCCCGTGCCAAGCTCAAAAATGCCTCACGTGTCTGTGGAATCACATGATGTAGAGGTGGGACATCTGGCCCAGGCAATTTCCTGCGAGGTGCAGGGATAGGGCGATCAGCGTCTCGAAGCCTGGCATTGGGTCGGGTTTGGGGAATCCCCCCACCGATCCCCTGAAACTGCAACATATCAAAATAGTTTACGTGTTTTCCCAACACGAACTCTGAATACATCTTCTGGAGGAAGTACAACAGGATTTCCCTGTTGTTGTGTGGTGGCATATCAAAAACCATATACCATCTGTCCATCCAGTTATCAACAAATGGTTGATATGTGCACCACTCGATAGAGATATGTGGTCTGTTTGCATTTGGGATTTGCCCCATGCGAGGGTCCCTAAACAATGCAAATATATGCTCCTTGGTGATTTTCAACTTTTTTACCGCATTGTAGCTGAGCCCATCAGCGTACTCATGTCTTTTTCTTTCTCTATATGAAGTAATATCATATAGTACATTGTTTGACAATGTGATGGTCTCAACAATTGCATCCAAAGTGGATGCAAGTGAACGTCGAATTCTATCACCACCACTAAAAGCACTACTCAAGCCTCTCAACTGGGAAATCTCTCTCAATATTTATGCATTCGGGTCCATGGCTGCAACTGCAATAAAAAAATCAATAAGAAC